>SJXQ01004380.1:534403-609640 GCA_006408695.1 Aepyceros melampus | reverse complement strand
TGTTTTCCTTCTTTATTTGATAATTATACCAATTGACTTTTTAAAGAACTGACAAATTAAAATAATTTTATTAATCCACTTTAAAATAGCAATAATAAACCATTATATGTTAATATAAATATCATATTGTAGTGACAGAAAACTATATTTTACAAAACAAAAAGTTACTGATAAGATTGGCATGTTTTACATTTTTGCAAATCTCTTTAATATCCAACTTAACATTAGAAGACATCTGAATTCTCACTTCTGCTTCTGCATTCAAATCAGCATCAATATTTGTTGTTTTGGTTGAAGTATATGAAGAAAATCTGGCCTCAGAGAGTTTGATACAATGGACTCTTGAATGTTAAATTGATCTTATTTTTAAAAATAAAATAAAAAAAGATAAAACCTCCTTAGCCATAGTATGTTACCCTTGGTATACATTGGTGTGTACCTGCTCAGTTGTGTCCGACTCTTTGCGGCCCCATGGACTAGCCCGCCAGGCTCCTTTTTCCGTGGGATTCTTCCAGCAAGAATACTGGAGTGGCTTGCCATTTCCTCCTCTAGGGAATCTTCCTGATCCAGGGATCAAACCTGTTTCTCTTATGTCTCCTATATCGGCACACAGGTTCTCTAACACTAGCACCACCTGGATTGCTAGAATCAATTTGTTAACGCGTTGCTTAAAATTTTTGCATCAGTAATTGTAAATTAGCTTGGTCAGTTGTTTTCTTGTAATTTCCTTGTCAGGTTTTGTCAGTAGAGTGATCAACTCATTCTGCTTGACCTGTGAATTTCTTGGTCTTAGCATGGAAAGTTCCCATCCTTGGAAACCCCCTTGGTCCCAGGAAGATGAGGAGTCAGTTGGTCACCCCTAAGTGTCAGTGTTATTCTGCTCTCATAAATGAGTTGGTAGGTGCTATCTCTTTCCAAGTTCTTGAGTTTTTGTAAGATTGGTCTAGTTTCTTTCTTAAATATTTGAAAAAAGTTATCAGCGAAGTCATCAGAGCCTAGAATTTTCTTTTTGGGTGAAGTGGCTCAGATGGTAAAGTATCTGCCTGCAATGCAGGAGACCTGAGTTCGATCCCTGGGTGGGGAAGATCCCCTGGAGAGGGGCATGGCAACCTACTTAGTATTCTTGCCTGGAGAATCTCCATGGACAGAGGAGCTTGGCGGGCTGCAGTCCATGGGGTTGCAAAGAGTCGAACACGACTAAGTGACTAACGCTTTCACTTTCACTTTAAACTGTAGATTTAATTTATTTAAGTGGTATAGGACTAGTCTTCTGTTTTCATCAGAGCCTAGAATTTTCTTTTTGGGTGAAGTGGCTCAGATGGTAAAGTATCTGCCTGCAATGCAGGAGACCTGAGTTCGATCCCTGGGTGGGGAAGATCCCCTGGAGAGGGGCATGGCAACCTACTTAGTATTCTTGCCTGGAGAATCTCCATGGACAGAGGAGCTTGGCGGGCTGCAGTCCATGGGGTTGCAAAGAGTCGAACACGACTAAGTGACTAACGCTTTCACTTTCACTTTAAACTGTAGATTTAATTTATTTTAATGGTATAGGACTAGTCTTCTGTTTTCTCATATTGTGTTTCAAGGAGTTTGACCATCTAATGTGAGCTGCCCAAGTTCCAGGCACTTCCAATTGTTACATAATTTCCGTGTCCAGATTGTTGATCTTAAAAAAATACAAGTCCTTATTTTACCAGCAAAAAAGGGTTCATTTGAGAATAACAAAGAATTGCAATTTGGGACAAGCAAATCAAAGTAAAAATCATGGACAAGTCCAGTAAATAAAGGAGAGGAACATTACTTTATAGCTAAAAAAAGAGGAGGTTGTGAGGGCTTATTTTGAACTAAGCCCATTGGAGAAAAGTGAGAGTGCCCGGTGATGATGGTTTCTCATTGGCTGAGTTACCAAGTTGGTCAGTTACTTGAAGAAGATGCAGTGTGCCTCTTTTCCTGATGGGGCCTCATTACTGGTAATTCTTTCCTTCTTCTGTTGGGTTCTGTTATTGACAGTTTGTCCTGTAATTGGCATTCCTACCTGTATGTCTGCAAGAGCGCCCCCTTCTGGCCTCCCAATTCCATTTTAGTGAGGTTTCCCTTTATTAATTTTCACATTTTGCAATATTGATTCTATTATTCTTAGATATTTGATTATTATTGATGCACTGTAAATTATATCTTTTTGAAATTTCATGTTCTGATTCTGTTGCTCAGAGATCAAAATACGATTGGTTTCACATTATTTTATATTTAAATTATATTCACCAGTTAATTCTAATAGTTTATCTTTAGAATTTTAAAGATATTCTATGTGCAAAATGATTTTTATATCAATCAATAATAGCTTTATTTCTTTTTATTAACCAATACATATTTTCTTTTAAAAATTCTCCATCTCTTGCTTACTTCTTTCCTTCTCTCTTTCCTTCCTTCCATTATTCCTTTCTTTTTTCTTCTATTCTTTCATCTTTTTTCTTTTTTCCTTATTTTTCCTTCCTTCTCTCTCCCTCTCCCTCCTCTTCCTTCTTCTGGTTTTATTGCCCTGGCTCGGACATCAAATATTGAATACATATGATGTATATCTATATAGTGAATTTCCTTATATTGTTCTCCACCTCAGGGGAAAAGGCTTTCATATTTCACCTTTAAGTGTGAAATGTAAGAATTATATTTTAAAGTATTATCTTCTTCCCTTGAGGACATCAAAAGATGAAATCATTTCAAAATCAAATGAATTGCAAATCTTACATTTGAACATCTGAAAAGAAACAAAGCTTGCTACCCAAAGGGAAAAAGGCAGCTTTGGAATCTGAAATACAGCTTCTACCCAAATATATTTTTCTCTTCTAAGAGTGAACCACTTTTAAAGCAATAATGATTATAACACTAAAATATATACTTACCTTTTTATTTTTTTATAAAACTTACTTTCTTATACCAGGAAACACCTTATCGAGATTAACTCACTTTTCTTAGAATGAAAAGCTATCTTCAAAGGCCAGCAGTGAGAAGACTGATGCTTCCTGACTGACGGTCTCTACTGTGGCTGACTCCTCCCTTCACTCACCAAAGGAATCAAGGTGAAAACAGACCACACCTGTAACTCCAGCTGTCTGCAGGTGGTCCCCACAGCTTCACAGAGCCTGGGGGGCCCCCTTGGGGGAGGATGGCCCTTCTCACACCTCCAAACCAAGACCTCTGAAGACATCGGCTTGGTGAATACCAGATGCCAGCTCTGTGTATGCTGATTTCTATTTTCCTAACATTTATCTTGAGCTTGATGGAATTGAATTGTAAGTTACCTTTCTGAAAGGCGACTTCATGGTGGTAGAAGTTCAGCTACCTCCACAGGCTCTTTTCCTAATACCCCCTTGGTGAATTGTCTCAATCTTTGACCTCATCTGATACACGTGCCAACATGTGAACACATGTTAATATGACCTTGGGATTGCTTTTGTCTCCTACATGTCTATTTAGTATTGTTCATCCACCTCAGTTTATAATCAGCTCGTATACATGGAGCCCCGTCATACACTCATCATTGTGCTGGACACCCAAAAGTACATTCTGGACTCTGTCCTCCAAGGATTGAACTGCACTTGGGAGCAGTGCCCACGACATCTGGGTAACAGCAAAGAAAGGATGAAGTTCTAAGTTTCCTGTCATTGTCTTTAAGAGCAAATATTCTTCAAGGAGGCTTCCCTGGTGGCTCAGATGGTGAAGAATCTGCCTGCAATGCAGGAGAGCCGGGTTTGGTCCCAGGGTCGGGAAGATCCCCTGGTGAAGGGAATGCAACTCACTCCAGTATTCTTGCCCGGAGAATTGCATGGACAGAGGAGGCTAGAGGGCTACAGTCCATGGGGTTGCACAGAGTCAGACCCGATTGACTAACACTTTCACTTTCCATTTCGTTCCTTCAGGGACTGGAGATGATCTGAATCTGCCTACAATGCAGGAGAGCCGGGTTTGGTCCCAGGGACGGGAAGATCCCCTGGTGAAGGGAATGCAACTCACTCCAGTATTCTTGCCCGGAGAATTGCATGGACAGAGGAGCCTAGAGGGCTACAGTTCATGGGGTTGCACAGAGTCAGACCGGATTGACTAACACTTTCACTTTCCATTTCGTTCCTTCAGGGACCGGAGATGATCGTTAAAGAATGAAAGTGAGCCGCATCTATGAGCCTGTGCTTTAGAGCCTGAGAATTGCAACTTTTGAGCCCATATGCCTCAACTCCTGAAGCCCAAGCCGCTGCAACAAGAACCCCACACACCGCAATGAAGAATAGTCTCCACTCTCCACAGCTAGAGAAAAGACCTGCGTGGCAACGAAGACCCAGTGCAGCCACGGATAAAAATGATATCAAATTCAGCCCTGATCTCCACCTGCGCCACCAGCGCCTGGTCATGGCTGCAGCGGCCCAGGTTTTCAGTAGCCTCCTCCTGCCTCTCCACACCCACCCCTGACTCTACACACACGGGTGATCCCCACCTGACCCTGCTCAGCTCCTCCAGCCTGTCCCTCACACAGATGCCTAACCAGAGTCCTTCCAGGGGCCCAGGTCCTTACCTGCCTATTAGCCTCTCCAGGCACAGAGGATTCCCTGAGTTTCTCCAGCACCACTAGCTCACTCCCTCCACTGGGCCTTTGGCATTGATGTTCCCATGCTTGGAGATCCCCTCTTTGCTGGGATCTGAGACCGTTACTGCAGTGCTTGCTCCTGGACAAACATCTCCTCAAGCAACAAAATACAAAGAAAGTATAAGGGACGAAAAACAACTGCGTGCATGCACAATGGGGACAAATTCTGGACAATATACCAAAAATACAAGACCAAAACAAAACCACCCAACTGCCACTTCTGAGGAGCTGGGAGCCAGAGCAGGGTACTGCCCGTGCCCTCTGCCTTCAACATGACCCAAGGGATGGGCAAACCACCTAAGCCACCCCTCTGGCCCGACCACTGGACCCACTCCCACCTTCAACCTGTGTAAGGAACCAGCTCAAGCCTCCTCGAGGAGCAATCAAGGGAAACTCTTCTTTGTTATTGCTCCTTCCTGGGGCCGCAGGAGCTCTGATAAAGCCTTGCCTGAATTTCTCACCTGGCCTCTTATCTATTTCTATTTATTAAGGAGGTCAAGAATCCTGGTCAGTATCAAGCTCATAAGACCCACTTCATCATGTCATTAAGGGCTCTGCTAAAACATCACTTCTTCCTGGAGGCCTTCCTCCACCACCCTGTCCCACCATTCTCTAAGCCTCTCCCAGCCTCACCTCTTCCCAGTATTTGTCTTCACCTGAAACCACAGGTGAGTCCTTTGACCCCTTTGCCATCTGCTCTGTGTCTAGATGGCTGGCCCATAGCAGATGGCCTGTAAATCAATGAATGCCTGATTTCCATCTAGCTCACATTCTCCCCAGCCTTCCAAAGGGGCTCCTAGTCCCCAGCCCACAGGAGCAGGGCTCTGTGGTTACATAGTTGAGCTGTATTGTGTGTGGGAGCCCTTGGGAGGCAGAGGCCCCTGCAGAGTGGAGCCAGAAAGTATCTGCACAGTGCTGACTGCGGGTCCCTTGTCTTTTGTCTGCAGAGTGGCTGCAAGTATAAACCTAGGCTCAGGCATGCAGGGGGCTAGAAGCACCCACCAAAGGGTTTCCCTGCCTCCCTGGGTGAGCTTGCTCAGCATCGGGCAGGACCTCTGAGTTCTTTTAAATAAAAGGGGTGCCTGTGACCCAAAGCCTCTCGGATGAAAAAAGTGTTTGAAAAGGTTGCTCACTTACTAATTAAAGGCGAGCCACACTTTCCCCTCCTGGTTTCTGCAACCCCCAGTGGTTACCTGATAGTCGCCGCCAGGTAGGGTTACACAGAGGCCCGCGATCTTGCCATTTGCTGCGATGATTGAGTCGACAAGGCTGAGTGACTCGGTGGAAATATTTCCCAGTTGGACTAAGCTGTTGACGGCCTGCTTACCATCACGCTTGCATTTATAATGAAAAAGGAAGCTATTTCTGTTTTGAAGGATGGCAGCTCCAGAAATGGTGAGTGAAGTGGGTGGGTGGAGAGAAGATGATTCTAAAAGTTGACTTCTCAATTAGGGTTAGGGTTAGGGCCAGCCATGGCCTGTTGGGAAGGGACTTCCTTGCCTAGGTTCCCTGTTTCAGAAAGCATTTTGCTGTTCATTCTTATGCTTGTTCTAAAGTTGCGGTGTGGAATTTACCATAAGCTGATGGCAAGCAGCATGTATCGGCAAGCATCAAAGTAAAAAAATGTTGAGTGTGAATTGATTAGTTTCCTAAGATACAGTTTGAAGCTTCTCTTGCAGTGAAAATGAAATAAACGTTTTTAACATGTAACTCTTGCTTAGATTTTCTTATAACTTCGAGAAATGTCATGAAGACAGAGTTTAAGTAGCTTGATAGTTCCCTTTTGAATTTCAGATTTTACAAGTAAACAGAAAATAACAATGGGTGATCTACATATCTATGTTTATATGACTGTTGGAATGTTCTAGGTTTTAGCTCTTTGCAGAGCAGCTTCCTGGGGAACTCATGCCTGAGTCCTGGGAGAGTAAGCTGGAATTTCGTTGGTAACATTAGGCCCTTCCTTGCCCCCTCCATCCTTCTTTCAGTTACTGGAAATGACTTCCAAAGGTTTCTCACCTGTTCAGCATCGTGACAGGTGGAATTCTCTTGCAGGGAACAGAGCCCCAGTGTAGCTTTGGTGCAAGCCTGTGATCAGTGCCCAGCAACTCCTCCCTTTGCGAGGGAAGGGGGGAACTGGGCAACCAGAGACCAAGGATACTCCCATCCTTAATTAGGTCAAGCCTGTGTGAGCCAGGAAAGGGTTGTGTTTATGGAAAGCTCCAAATACTGGGGATGACTGTCCCTTCCCTGGTGCTGTCTGCATTTTAGGGACACGGACATAATGTAAGTATCAAAACTTATGATTACGGTACGTGTTATCATCTGTGCAGCCAAAAGTTCAAGTTTATGGGGGACGAAAGAGAGGAGGAAAGTATTTGAAAGTAATTTATCTTCTGAAAAATAATGGCACACTGACTTCTAAATGATAAACTGGCATATCTCTAACGACGTGCTATTCAATTGAGCTGAAAATTGGTTGAGCAAACTGGGGAAAATAATGTTTGGAAGAATTACGTTCATAGTTTTTCACTCTCTCTCAACATTTCTCTGTTATCTGCTGGGGCTCAGAAAGAAAAAAATAAGATGCATTCTCCCTGGACAAATAGTTTGATTTATCGAGACCAAGTGCGTTTTATGTGGATTGTCAGATTTCAAAGATTTCTCTCGACAAAGATTCTTTTGATGCGAATACCCTAAATAGAGAAGCAAGCACTCTCTGCTCTTTCCTGAGAAGGAGGTGGAGGTGGAGGTGGAGCCCGGCCTCCGAGGTCCTGAAATAGTCACGATGGGGGAGAACGACCCGCCTGCCGCTGAAGCCCCCTTCTCCTTCAGATCACTTTTCGGCCTTGACGATTTGAAGATAAGTCCTGATGCACCAGGTAAGCGGGGCAGGTGTGATGTCTGCCCCACCTCACCCCCCAGATATGGATGATCCATGCAGCTGAAGGTCCCCTGTAGAAATATCTCCCCAGGAGTCCTCACATCCACAGGCCACTTCCTCGGGTTTGTAGAATCCCAGTGGGAAGGGGCATTGAAAAGGCCATCACTTTGTTCAGGCCTCTTTGAACAACTCCCTGGAGACAAGTGGTATTTTTCTGGATGGAAGTTTTCAGAAATTGAGGCTCCAATTTCTCCTGGGGAGTTAGGGGTCAGATCCTGGCTAGGAAATCTCTGAGCTCTCCAGGAAGTCCTGACAATCAGTGGTCACCAGTCCCTCCAGAAAACTTAAAATAAGCTGGATCCCCTGCAGGTATCAGATGCCTAGATTAAAATTCAACAGCAGGTGACGGAGTTGCTTTTAGCAACTAAAGGAAGGGAAGTTGGTTTTGTAAGTGGGTCATAAACGCTTGGACAAACAGTGGGCTCCTTAATACCTGGTTAGGATCCTTTTGGCAAGAACCTATCAGAAGTTGTCACAGGAAGCTGCAGCTCCTGGTCCCGGATGTGGTCAGGAAGACTGAACTGGGGGCTGAGCAGAGCAACATGTGGGGGCTCTGCTGAGGTTCCAGAAAGCACGGTGTCGGGGGCTGTCATATGATTCCTTTTAAACCACTTGGACAATTGATGTAAACAAATTCGAGGTGGGAGAAGAGGTGTGAAGTAAGGGAAAAGATACACAATTTACAAACACTTTTCAAAAATTAGCATCGGTGCAAATGAAAGGAAAAAGTGCCCTGCAATCACCTGACCAACATTTAGCTGCGTTTTATATCTCCTTTATTCTCTCTGTGTCCTTGTCTATAAGTACATGTCCATCTACACTGCAGAGAGAGACATGCATTGTTCCATGTTTTTTCTTGGTTTTATAAACACACCACCCCCTTTTTTAAATAAAATTACAACTTTGCATCAAGTAAATGTAAAATCTACATGGCCATTTGGCGTCATTTGACATATAATTGTTGCTAATACTTTATAATATATATCATTGAATACCAATAGCAGTATACATATTCTTTTCTGCTAATTTTTGAAAATTTCTCCATGATTAATTCCTAGTTTCAGGAAAGAGTAAAAACTTTTTAAAAACTTTTCTTTTTAAATAAGTCGATGCATTGTTCATGATAGAAATTTAGGAAATATAGTTAATCAAAAAGATTTTTTGAAATGACCCACAATTTTATACTCTTACTCAGAGATAACGCTATAGCATTTTATAGGTTTTCTTGGCCTTTTTCCTATCCTGTCAACATATCTGTATTTCCCTTTGAAAGTGACATATAAAGGGAGAACTCAAAGACATTTTGGATTTGGTTCCAGACCACTTAATTCACCAATTAAACGAATATTTTAATTGAACCATATTAATTTTTTGATTTCCCCATATGTGTAAAAGTCAAACTTATTCTCTACTGTAGTCTATTCAGTGTGCAATAGCATTATGTATAAAAACAATGTACATAATACCTAGTTAAAACTTGAGTTTTAGATTAATTAAAAAGTTAACTTATTTCTAAATAATGTTAGCCATTATCTGACTCTACACAGTGTTCAACTTATGAAACCTTCAATTTATGAAAACTGCAATATTGGCTGGCAAAGAGTGATAAAATGAGGTCTGCCTATGCTATTTGTACAATTTTGAAGCTTTTTTGAAACTTAAAAATATCATGTTCATCTTTCCATGGCATTAAGTAATTAATAGCCTTTTAGTGTTGTCAAACAATGGCTCCTGGGCCAAATCTGGCCCATCGTCTGTTTTTATAAATTAAGGTTTATTGGAACACAGACATCCATTTATTCACGGTGAATAAGTTTCAGTAATCTGGCCTCAAGAACTAGTTCATGGGATCACAAAGAGTCAGACAGCACTGAGCAACTTTCACTTTCTTTGGGGCTTCCCCAATAGCTTAGTTGGTAAAGAATCCACCTGCAATGCAGGAGACCCTGGTTTGATTCCTGGGTTGGGAAGATCCCCTGGGGAAGGGATAGGCTACCGACTCCAGTATTCTGGGCTTCCCTTGTGGCTCATCTGGTAAAGAATCCACCTGCAATGTGGCCAACCTGGGTTCGATCCCTGGTTTGGGAAGATCCCTGGAGAAGGGAAAGGCTATCACTCCAGTATTCTGGCCTGGAGAATTCCATGGACTGTATAGTCCATGGGGTCGCAAAGAGTTGGACACGACTGAACGACTTGCACTTGAATCTACAGTTAGGGCTTACTTCCTAAATCTCCTTCTTAGCTACAGAACAGTTAGAAGGATGAGCGGCCATTCAGGGCTCCTGCTGAGTTGTAAGTGAGACTGGAGAGTGGGCATCTCAGTGGGGAGACTGACTGGTTTGGGGCAGGCTTCCTGGGGCAGGGAAGGTAGAAGGAAGGAGTCTGCTTTGCTGACAGTGAATTGGTATCCTGGAAAGAACTGGTCTCTGACCCTGAGATAAAACCACCTTCATTGTCCTGAAACAATTCATCTGTCTATCCATCTGCCCATCTTCCTTCCCTTCAATCTACTAACATTTATTGAAGACTGCAGTGTGGCCACTGCTGTTCTGGGTGCTGAGAGTGCAGCCTGGAACAAGCCACCTGCTCCTCCATCCAAGGCTAAACAAGGGCCGTGCCAGTGGCCCCTCCACCCTGCTCTGCACCCTTGGCACTAAGCCTAATGTGCTTCTCTTGTCCCTTCATTCTTCTCTCCCCGACCCACCCCGTGCCCTTTCCTTTTCTCCTTTCCTATTATTTCCTCACCCCTCCTCATTTTTGTTTCCCAATCCTCTTCTGTTCTGGGCAACTTGAAATGCTATTGATCATTTTACAACCACAGTCTTTATTGCCAGTGGGGGCTTCCCAGGTGGCTCTGATGGTAAAGAATCTGCAAAGCAGAAGATGCGAGTTTGATCCCTGGGTTGGGAAGATCTCTTGGAGAAGGGCATGGCTACCCACTCCAATATTCTTCCCTGGAGAATCCCATGGACAGAGGTGCCTAATGGGCTACAGTCCATGAGGTCACAGACAGTTGGACAGGACTGAGCAACAACACTTTTACTTTCTTCACTTCAAGTTGTGAGTTTCCAAGCACAGGCAGGGAGACTCTCCAAGAGATGGTCTGGAATGAAGGCCATCAGTGTCTGCACCCATGACTGGTGAATGACCTGCATGCCATCTGGTGACCCTCTCAAACGTCCCAGCTCTTCCTCTCCTGAGAGCACCCTGTTTGGATTTTACATGTTGTCCTCTTCTGTAGGAAAACATCCTTGGAAGTGGGGTCCTACCTCCCCTCTGTATTCGTTTCCTAGGGCCACCAACACCACAGACTCCATGGCTTAAAACAGCAGAAATCTATCACCTCCTCATCTGGAGGTTAGAAGTCTGACACCAAGGTGATGACAGGGCATTGCTCCCCCCAGCACCTGCAGGGAAATCCTTCCTTGCCTCTTAGATTATGGGGGTTGCTGATAATCATGCCTTCCTTGGCTTATGGATGAGTCACTCCAGTCTCTGCTTTCATCTTCACATGGCGCTCTGCCCGTGTCTTTTCACATTATCCTCCCTCTTCGTGTATTGGTCTGTGTCTGAATTTCCCATTTATAAGGATGCCAATCATTTTCAATTAAAGCCCATATTGATGACCTTGTTTTAATTTGATCATCTCTGTAAAGACTCTATTTCCAAATAAGATGATATTCTGAGTTGTGAGGGTTTGAGCATAAACATGTCAATATGTCAGGGGGACACAGTTAAACCCATCACATCTGCCCCAAAGGGAGGATGAATAGACCTGGGCTGGAGTCAGGGAGTATAGGGCTCAAATTTTAGAGAATGTGCCCCTGGTAGGCGGTCACTTCTCTGAATCAACTTTCTTTGGCTGGAACATTCTCTGCATTGAGGATAGGTGGAGGAATAGCTAAATTTTGTTTTCTTTCCTTCAAATTTGTGGTTCCATGGCCTTTTGCTCTTCCCTCCCCACTTTTTGGTTTCTAGATGCTGACGCAGTGGCTGCCCAGATCCTGTCTCTGCTGCCATTGAAGTTCTTTCCCATCATCGTCATTGGGATAATGCGTTGATATTAGCGCTGGCCATCGGTTTGGGCAGTGAGTACCATCCATTATTTAGTAGCTTCTCAAATACTTGTTAAGCATTTAGACTCTCACAAGGTCCCCTTTCCTCCCAGGGCCACTGCACAGCCTTAATTACTGAGGCAAACACTCTCTGGGTTTGCTGATTTGAGCTTTATTTGCCTGCAGGACTCCGGAGGGCCCCAGTCAGAGCCTTTGGCCATGCTGGAGGCTTTGTCACTAAGGAGCCTGCCTTGATAGATGTGTCCAAAGGCAGCTGATGAAACTGAACCCACAGGCAGGAGGGGGTGGGAGCTGGTGGAGGAGACAAGGAGGCCATTCATGCCAGGCCAAGCCAGGTTTCAAATAAGGTGCAAGCGGCTTTTGAGAAAGTGAATCATTTGAATGGTCTCTGATAGGGAACAACTTCTCATTTACTCCTCAAATAAGGAGCTCTCAGATCAGTTTAACTCTCCACGTGCTCGCCATTGGGGTCCACAGTTCCCTCATTTCTCACCCAGGGTCAGAGATGACAGGAGGTAGACTGGAGGCCAGGGTCCTCACTCACGCTTCTTGCTCAATTGGCTCAGCCAGTCAGCTGCAGCCACGCACTTTCTCTGTTGACCTTGAGTCTCCAAAGTCTAAATTCATCTTGAGTTGCGGCTTGAGGCCACTTAGGGAGACACAGCGGGGTGCAGCTGCCCCACCCTCTGGAATCCAGAATAGAAACTGGGCTGAGGGGAACAGGTTGCTGGCAGGGCTGCAGTTTCAATGCAGCTTTTATGACTCTGGAGCAAGTTCAGGCTGCGTGGCAGGTGCACGGTTGTCCGTGGGGTGCACGGATGCAGCCCTTCCTTGACACCCCCTCTCCTTTCCTCAGTCCACTTTGACTGCTCCGGGAAGTACAAGTGCCGGTCGTCTTTTAAGTGTATTGAGCTGACGGCTCGATGCGACGGGGTGTCAGACTGCAGAGACGGGGAGGATGAGTACCGATGTGGTAAAGTCATGCCTTTTCACTGCAGAAGCAGGAGGACGTCAGTAAAACTTGGCCTTGACCTTCCTCATCTACAAAATGGGTCCAAAGCAATGCCATTCTCAAGACCTGGGACCCAACTGGCATTCACCCCAGGAGACTCTGGGCTGGGTGTTAAGGGAGGGCCTTATATGGACCTTAAATTAAGTTGGGAGGACTCCAGAAGCAATTGGAAGAGACTCGGGTCCAGATGATAAGAACCGTGGCTGCCCTGTGGGGGTGGGATGCTGGTCAGCAGAAGGTCAGACTCAGCACAGGAAGGTCTGGGCTGGCTTCAGAGAACTCTACCGGGTCTCAGGGCCCTTCGGGGCACTAACGACCTGTCTTTCTGTGTGCCGGCCAGTCCGTGTGAGTGGCCAGAACGCCGTGCTCCAGGTGTTCACGGCTGCCGCCTGGAGAACTGTGTGTGCCGAGGACTGGAAGAGTCAGCATGCGACTGTCGCCTGCGCCCAGCTGGGGTTTCCAAGGTAATTCAGAGCGTCCAGCGGTAGGCAGGACACAAGCAGTGGTCACGACCTGGGCAGACAGCTGCTGCTTATCTGGGCACCCACAGGGCACCTCAGCATCCTCATGGCAACCTCACGATGTCTGACATCACCGGTGTGTGCGCAAACCAAGGTCCAGACACACTAAGGGACCTGGCGTGTTTGGGGGCATCTCAGGCCAAGACCCTAGATGCAAGCATTCAGTAAAGAGCTTCAGAGCTGGAGCCCGAACCCCCAGTTTCTCTGACCACAGTTGCAGGGAAGCTTCCAGCCACCACCCTGCTTGGTCCCACTTCCCAAGGAACCCCAGAAAGTCAAGTTTGAGAAGTCAATAATTTAATGAAAGTCTAATCATTTGAAACAGTTGTTTAGCACTAATTAGGAAAAAGAACTCTTGCAGTAAAATCTCTGCATTTCAGCTCTCTGTGTTGCCCATGTGACTTTTCGCACTGGCGCGACATATTCTGGCCCTGATGCAGCCCCTCTCCTCTCCTGGCTTCTTCCTTTAGACTCCCAGGCAGCTGCCCAGGACATCTGTCTTGCTCCTTTTTGCTCTGGATTCTCAGGATTAAAAGCATGCGGGCTCTGAGTGCTCACACTACCCACAGAACGTGAGCATCTCTGTTTATACCCAAGGAAATGGGCATCAAAACCACAGTGCTCTGAATCCAGGGACCCTGGACTTGCAAAATGTGAAGTATGGTATTCTTAGCTCCTTCCTCCAAAACCAGTGAAACCTGCCCTCCATCCTGTATCACTGAGACCCGCCTCCTCTTCTCAAGCAATGACCTGAATTCAGGAATCAGCTGCACTTCTATTAGACTCCCAGGCAGCTGCCCAGGACATCTGTCTTGCTCCTTTTTGCTCTGGATTCTCAGGATTAAAAGCATGCGGGCTCTGAGTGCTCACACTACCCACAGAACGTGAGCATCTCTGTTTATACCCAAGGAAATGGGCATCAAAACCACAGTGCTCTGAATCCAGGGACCCTGGACTTGCAAAATGTGAAGTATGGTATTCTTAGCTCCTTCCTCCAAAACCAGTGAAACCTGCCCTCCATCCTGTATCACTGAGACCCGCCTCCTCTTCTCAAGCAATGACCTGAATTCAGGAATCAGCTGCACTTCTAGGCCGATGATGATAGCAAATCACTCCCACAACTGCCTTCAGAAATGACGTAGGCTCGACTCCTCATAGACTTGGAGGAAGCTTGCACACCACACACACACATACATACATACACACTGCAAACACACCATGCAATTCTTACACACTACATACGCCACACAGACTGCAAACACACCATACTCACACACTACACACCATACATATACCACATCACACAACACCGTATCTCACACACACACACACACACGCACATGCACACACACACACTCACACCAATTACACAGACACACACACAAGCCCCACCACCATGGCTCACAGCTGAAAGCTTTCCTTCGACGTTCCTGCTCCTGGGTAGGTGGTTTCTTGGCCTCACTAGGGGGCATCCCTTCCTCTTCCCTTCTGCCTCCCCTGCCTCTCCCTCTTGGAATACTTCCCCTTCTGGGATCCTTGACCTCCTCTCCATCAAGCAGGAGGGCCCACTGAACCCCTCCCTGGCTGCAACCCTTCCCGGCAGCCCTCACTCCTTTGCTCACCCCTTCCCATCTGCCAGGATGGTCATTCCCTGCTCCCTCTCGGGGTAAGTCCAGTGGATGCCAGTTTCTGGGCTGTCACAACAGTGTCCATTCTTCTTCCCTCTAAACTTGCTCTTTGCTTCCCTATCTCTTGTTCCAGTTCTAAGATTTATTCTCTATCCATTCTTGTTTATTCTACGTCTCTACTGAAAGCCCTCCTTTGATCCCTGTGCATTACAGCATCCCGTGTTAGAGGTCTGTGGTAAAAAGAAAAGATGGATTGACCGCTCAGATTGCCTGGGTCCAAATCCCAGTGCACACGCAGCCCTGTCATGTGACTGGGCCTCAAAATTAAGGCTAATAATAGTGCCCACTTTAGAGGGTCGCTGTGAGGTTCAAGTGTCTTAGTGCTTCAAAGCCAGCCTGGATCACAGGGATACCCTGTAAGCCCGTGGTCATGGCTATTGTTACCACTGAGACTTTGGCGATTTGTGGGATTCCAGTAGCAGCCTTTGGGATCCCTTTACATCATCCCTACTGCCCTGCCTGTAGCCAAGCCCACCTACACTGGGACCTCCATCTCGGTGACAGCTGGCTCTTTCACTTGGCACCTGCCGTATCAGCAGGTTGAGCAGTACCTGAGGAGGCTGGGAGGGTCAGTGTGATTACATTTTCCTCCAAACCAAACCCGGCTGGACTTTGTATCCCATGCGTGCCACCTGCCCCACCCCTCTGCATTTACAGTGACCTGATGAAATCCTGTGTGATAAGTTGGTGAGTTCGAGAGTGAAGCAAGTCAGTGACTCTGTCTTTTGCTTGTTCCACGTCCTGCTATGTCATAACTCTTCCAACACTTGATCTGAAGAAAATTATGTCCTCTTCATCATTCTCCATTGGCTCTTCAACCATCGACTTGTCCTGGAGCTCCACAAAGCGCTCTGTCTACTGTTCATCTCTCTGTAATAGGAGCCCCACCAGCTCTGGGCAGCCTGGGAAAATCTTCCATTCCTACCTGGGTTTCTCAGCATCCCCATTTTGGTGCCCACCTGAAAACACCTCACTGTAGAGTGAAGCAAGTCAGTGACTCTGTCTTTTGCTTGTTCCACGTCCTGCTATGTCATAACTCTTCCAACACTTGATCTGAAGAAAATTATGTCCTCTTCATCATTCTCCATTGGCTCTTCAACCATCGACTTGTCCTGGAGCTCCACAAAGCGCTCTGTCTACTGTTCATCTCTCTGTAATAGGAGCCCCACCAGCTCTGGGCAGCCTGGGAAAATCTTCCATTCCTACCTGGGTTTCTCAGCATCCCCATTTTGGTGCCCACCTGAAAACACCTCACTGAGTTCCATGTTCTGTCCCCTCTGGGACTTGCTTTAGGCAGCATCAAGGTGGGGGTCCACCTAGCTACGTCTGGAAGTAGTCCTCTCTCCCATGTGCCTTGAGCCAGGGGTGGGTGAATGGGCTTCAGGGAGGGGGCTGTCCCAGACTCTTCTAGGTCTGAAATGTCTTGCTAGGTTGGCAGAAGGAAGCCACTGATGGTTTGGGAGCACCCCAGGACCCTCCCTCCCCGCCNTCACTTATGATATCATATATGTTACACTGCCACTCTCCAAAATCATCCCACCCTCTCCCTCTCCCACAGAGTTACAAGGCTGTTCTATACATCTGTGTCTCTTTTGCTGTCTCACGTACAGGTTTATCATTACCATCTTTCTAAATTCCATATATATGTGTAAGTATACTGTATTGGTGTTTTTCTTTCTGGGTTACTTCACTCTGTATAATCGGCTCCAGCTTCATCCACCTCATATGATCATTTTAAATAAGATTTGTATTTCTGTGTATAGTAAGTGTCTGTCTTTTCAAAGTAGTGTTAGAGTTATCAAAGAGCATCTATTTGCAGGGATGAAAAGTTTTATTTAAAACATTAAAAATGAAAATTCATGTTTTCATGCTATAAGCTTACCTTTAATATTGTTCCTTTCCTCTGCCTTCCTCTGATCATGAGGGTATTTCTTTATTGTATTTACTGTTGAGTTCCCAGAGTGTCCTTGGATAAGTTTAACTGTAATTTACTGAGCCTTTGTGATCCTTAGAACAGGTTCAAATAATTCCATAATTGTTTGAACAACAATTCTTGGTGTCCTAAGAATTTAGAAGCACTGGAGGGATTTCTAGTCCATTCTGTTACCTAACAATATATTCAAGACTTTTTATACCTTTGGACTCATAAAGAAAAGCATATTTTCTGCTTGAAGAACCTCTAGAGATAGTTAACAAGGTTGATATCATCTCTTGATAGTTCCTCAGATGAAAGAAGACTTTTTTTTTTTTTAAGAAACAGATTCTGCATTTTATTTAGTACATTAGACAGGGAACTTAGTAATTTATTATCTGAAAAAATTAAAACATGAATTTTCCCCCCAAATATGGAATGCTTCACAAATTTGCGTGTCATCCTTATGCAGGGGCCATGCTAATCTTCTATGTATTGTTCCAATTTTAGTATATGTGCTGCCGAAGCGAGCATGAAAGACTTTATACTTCAGTGGATTTTGTGAATCAACCATTATACTTACTGGGAAACTTTTAATATGTATAATGACATTATATTTGGAGTGTTTGAGCACCATGAGAAGATTTGCTTTAATTGACTTTAATATTTCATTTTTGGAAGAGTATCTTAAAAGAAGATTGGTAAGAGTGTATATATCAAGATGGTAGGAGTTTTCTTCCTTTATAACCTAATTGATCTCTCATCACTAGGGCACATTTAGACAAGAGGGTAAAAAGAGAATATATGTGAGTAGAAAACTGGAGGTGTACTGTACCTGGATATTGGTAGGTTCAAATTATTATTCTGTGACTTAGAATGTGAAGTGAGGAACATGTATCTATCTTGACCTTTGAAACTCTGAATCAAGTGGCAGTTACAAGCATTTTCAACTTCCTGTTTCTTGAACTACCTGGGATAAATTCAGCAGAGATAGAATATAATTAAACAATAAGAACTTCTTCACTGCATTAGAAAAGGACATATCTGAATTATCAAGTAAATTGGGTTAATGACAATAACATATATCCTCTTTCATTTTTTCTGCTTATTCAATATCTGATAGAAACCATTGCCAGAAAATTTTATGAAGCAATGTTGAGATAAATGTGGCCCAACAATTCTAAGGGGAAACTCCCTACCCTTTGCTGATTTCCAGAATGTCCATGGTAATTAGGACAGTCCTGCACCAAAAAAGGAGAAAGCCATGTCAATAAGAATCAGTCATTCTCCTGCCTGCTTCTTCAGGCCTGTGGCTTTTTATTTTTTTCCTTGCTATTTTTTTGGAATCCTAAGGAATAACTTGATACTCCATCATGTGTCTGGGGTGGGGAGGGCACAGAAAGGGTGAGGAGAGGGGTGCTTGTGGCTACATTTCTGTATTGAATTTAATTTTTCATTGATAATTAGACTCTCAAAGCCACCTGATATTTTTGACCAGCAGGAGACAAAAGCCCACTGATTGACTCAGGGGATGCGCAGGAGCGGCCCCCACTGTGCTCACACAGCAGCTCCGCAAAGACTACAAACAAGAGCTGTGGCAAATTGGATCACCATACAAGTTCCAACTGGCCCATTGTGTACAAGTAGTAAATTGGGAGCTGATATTTCTGAGAACTATTTATTAGCAAAGCTTATGTTTTACGCTCTCCCTCCTGCACTGTCCTCCACTCTGCCCTTATTTATTTTTCTCTCTTTTTGTTTTAGCAAACAGATTTTTATCGAGTTAGATGATCAATCTAAAGCACTAACAGAAAATTCAGGTAATTATCCAAAGAGTTGTTTAGCTTAGAAATGTACTGTTTATATGTGGCAAATTGAATACAAAAATTTTCATTTTATCTTAGCAGACATTTATGTGTTGTAATTGTACAGAAAGCAAATGGGTGGTATTTACAAGCATTTACTGAAATGCAAAATAATTAAACATTAAAAAATTCCTCAATCTTAATGCTGCGTGTATTATTAAGATTTTTAAATGATGATGTCTTGGTGACAGCTTCTGGTGGAGTGATCAGTTCTAACCATTTAGTACAAAAAAGGTGTGAAAATACTAGCCTGTGACCAGTTAGCAGAAATTGTAGTTATACAAGCCTAGGCCTGCATGTCTTACAGAAGAATTGATAACTCTGGAGTTTTTTCAATTTGAGTAATGCAGAGAGGGAAAAATGGAGTCTGTTTCATTAGTTGCTTATATATGTTCCATCTCTGAGAGTTTTAACTTTTGGTGAGTTGGAAATATGATATTATTGCTACTACCAATATCACAGGGAAAATTTATACAGAAGCTCGAGTAACTGTAACAAATAAGGTTTATATTACTCTTTTGCAAGAAGGCTTTTGAGATAATGCCAGTTCTTATGGATATCTATTCATTTGTTCTTTTACAGGCGATACCACAGATAGTACATTTTTGTTTCTGTGCTCTTCCACTTTCATTCAGTGTATAAATTAGCTCTATGTCTAATGAAATGATTTGGTAAGAAGAGCTCAGACTAACATGGTTATATAATGGTGTTCCTGCCAGGGAACATCGGGAAGACCATCACGGAGATGGTGCAAGAATGTTCTGGTCATGATTTTGTTTCTGAGTATTAGGACTCAGTCATCAAATATTAATGAAGGCACATAGAACCAAATAATGTATTAGATGTATCAGAGATGAGAAGAGTACAGTGCTTGATTTCTAACATCTAGAAGGCTACCATTTTATAGGTAAACAGAAGTGACCAAGATAAAACAATTATTAAACTATTCAGTTATAGAGATTGTGAGTATAATATTGCAGAACTAATGGATAGTTGGGCTTCCTTGGTGCCTCAGATGGTAAAGAATCCACCTGCAATGTGAGAGACCTGGGTTCGATCCCTGGGTTGGGAATATCCCCTCGAGGAGGGCATGGCAACCCACTCCTTCTTGCCTGGAGAATCCCTATGGACAGAGGAGCCTGGCAGGCTACAGTCCATGGGGTCACAAAGAGTCGAATGTGACTGAGCGACTAAGCACATGGATATTTGAATGCTTATTTAGGCTTTTTCTTTTTTCAAACCATGCCACGTGGCATGTGGGATCTTAGTTCCCCAAGCAGAGATCAAATCTTAGAATATTAGTTCTTCCAAAGAAAGTGAAAGTGAGTCAACCAGTCCTGTCCGACTCTTTGCTACCCCATGGACTATGGTCAATGGAATTCTCCAGGCCAGAATATTGGAGTAGGTAGCTTTTTCCTTTTCCAGGGGCTTAGTTCTCTGACCAGAGATCAAACTCTTGCTCCTTACATTGGAAGCGTGGGGTTTTAATCACTGGACTGCCATGGGATTCCTATTTAGCATTCTTTTAGAAAGAATTGAAACTAGGCCTTTGTTAACCTGTTAGCTACCATGAGGTTGGGGAGGTTATTGTACCTCAGAAGATTATAATAGAATTCAAAGATATATTTATAAATTAGAAAAAATATTTCATTTGATCCTTGGGACTCAAAGCAGATTCACCTTCGAGAGATACTGAATACTCTAAAATACTAGGGTGATGTTATTGGGATATGACATGTTATAGAAAATTCTTCAACTTTTGCCATTACGGATTTTTCCACATGGAGAGAAATTGAAGAGGAGCAAAATGAGATATATTCATAATACTTCCTCATTAGGTTATTATAAGGATTAAATGAGATAAAGCATATAGGTGCCTGGCACATGCTAATTTTTCAATAAATATTCATTGTTTTAAAAATAAAACTATCAGTAAAGGTTGAATAGTTTCTCAGGGCCTGGGAATAGAGAATAACATGGAAGTGATGTTGCATGCTCTTGGGGCATAAGTGGGCCGTTTGTATTGGGTGTGACTTTTTAAGTTAACTATGGTTGGGCCCCAAGGTTTTTCCTTAAGTCCTAGAGCTGACTCCTGATATCACCTCTTTCCATCACCACAAGAAATAGACCTAATTCCCAGGTTCTGAGGACTTATTTCTTGGGCATTTAACATTTTTGTCCTTCAGATCTAAACATTCTTTCTCTCCTTGTTTTCTGGGATAATCACTACCTTTTCTTCTCCCCACCTTTCTCTCAGTCTCTTTTTGATAAGTTTTCTTCTTCCGCTAGCATTCACACCCATCACTTTTTTTAAAAACTGAATGCTAGTCTTAATCCCCCTCCCCTATTTTTTAAATTCTGTAGCCTTCCTGAGACATTCTCATCCTCCTGCATGACACTGATGCTCGTAAGATGACTGACGATTCTCCACATCCAGACCCAGCCTTCCCACAGGGCTCTGAAAATGCATTTTTAGTTTGTTTCTCTTTATATATTCTGTTGTTATCTTAAATTCAACATGTTCACGTAGAGTGTATTTTTCACGGGAGAAATATTCCTTCTCCTGTATCCTCTATAAGTGAATGCTATTCCTATCTTAAGGTGTCTGAATGTACCAATTTGTCTTGGACTGGGGTTTCTCACAATATGAGACCTTCAGCAGTGAAACTTTGAAAGCCCTGGGCAATCTGGTATTCGTTGGTCATCTGAACTAGACATATCTGAGTTTTTCTCTACTCCTCCCTTTCTCTCATGTTCTGCCTCTGGTATCATATCCCAGATATCTCTCTTGAAATATCCCCCTTTTTATTTATTCAGTATGACTGTCTGAATTATTTCTTACCTGGGATATGTAATAGAATCCCACCTGGTATTCTTGACTATAATTTCACTCACTTACATCCTGCTTGAGTAATCTTCATAAATACAGATCTAATCATCACGACACTATTACACAGCAAGCCAAGAGGTAGGAAGAAAATTGAGTTCTGCCATAGATTAGAGGGTTTTGGCTCTTCAACTGGACACAAGAACCCTGTGACTCTGAAAGGAACTGACTATAACCTCAGTATAATAGATTTCTGTTAGAGAGCAACACAATTTTCTCCTCAGCATCTGGATCAAATTTTCCCCCTCTGCCTTGACAATAGCACTTGCTTTTTAAAAATTGCTATGGGAGCATCAACTTGCATTAGAGTCAAATAAAAATAAACTCAAAAGTTCTGTGATTATCTCTGTAGAAAGAACTACACTAGTGATAGAATACTGAGAAAAAAAATAGCAAAAAATATAAATTTTAATTTTAAAAATTTGTTTTTTAAGAAAATTAATTTGAAATTGTGCAACTTGTGTATATCTCAAGCATATCCAAAGAAGCTCACCTTCTTGTGCCCTACCCTAGGACCTGTCTCTTGTTTCAACTACAGTCTCACCAATAGTGAATTTATTGCTTTATAATAATACATTCCATTACCATGTCAGATACATAAACTTGGAGTGTGTGGTGGTTTTAAAACATATCAGCAAGGTCTTTGATATTATACCCTTTAAGATGTGGAGCCTTATTTTCCTTGTCTTGAGTGCTGGACTCAGTAACTTGCTTGTAATGAATAGAATATGGCAGGAGTGACAGTGTGTGTCTTCTGAGACTAGATCATAAAAGGCACTGTGGCTTCCTCCTTGCTCTCTCTTGGATCACTCACTCTTGGGGAAGCTGGCTGGCACTCTATGAGGACATTCACATGGCCCTATGGAGATATCTGTGTGGTGAGGACCTGAGGTTGTTGACAACACCCCACACTATCTTTCTGGGTGTGTGAATGAATGACCAAACTGGGAAGCAGATCTTCCAGCCTCAGTCAGGCCTTCAGGCGACTATAGCCCCAGCCAACATCTAGACTGCAACCTTCTGAGACTCGAACCAGAACCGCCCAACTAAGTTGTCCCCAAATTCCTGACCCATGAAAGTATATGATAAAATAGATGTTTATTGTTGTAAACCACCAAGTTTTGGGGGTAATTTATTATGCTGCAATAAATAACTAATTCAGACTAGTTTTGGGTGATTCCTTATCTCCTATGTCTTTGCTTACAACTTCTTTTCCAAAGATTCAAACCCTTTGATTATATTTTTGCTGATCTTCTGCAGAGAAGCTATATTCTTTTCTCTTCACTTATTATGTTTGCTGCTATATTCCTCCATCTCTAAATTCTTGTTTTTCTGTGAACTCATCCTGTGGGTCATTCTATCCTCTACTTGTATGGAGATAATTCCCCATAGGTCTCTTGAATTTTTAAAATATTTTTTTGAGCAGGAACACTGACTGCCTTTTTGTTCTGGATGATCTTTTCAAGGAAACAGGTTTGCTCACCATACAGCATCATAAAAATGTTCTCTTCCACTGAAGCAAAGATTGGGCAGGTTGCTTAGTGCCCATTATAAAAGATTTGGGTTCCATAAATTCAGGATCCCTCAACTGTGATGCAAACTTACTGTGTGTGCAGGATCCACCTAGTCCTTCTGTATCACTCCCATAGTACCTCTTTGGAGGGTAACTGAAGCAAAAAATAATGTTTGTGCGGCTAGCTGTACTACTGGCCATTAGGACCTTTGTCTCTGATGCAGGCTAACTTTTCAGCTTGCAAGTAAGGTAAAGCCTCAAATTCTTCATGGTTTTTGACAGTTTTAACCCACTCTTAATTGTACCTAATGGAGAAGGCAATGGCACCCCACTCCACTACTCTTGCCTGGAAAATTCCATGGATGGAGGAGCCTGGCAGGCTGCAGTCCATGGTGTTGCAAAGAGTCAGACATGACTGAGTGACTTCCCTTTCACTTTTCACTTTCATGCATTGGAGAAGGAAATAACAACCCACTCCAGTGTTCTTGCCTGGAGAATCCCAGGGACGGGGAAATCTGGTGGGCTTCTGTCTATGGGGCGCACAGAGTTGGATAGGACTGACACGACTTAGCAGTAGCAGCAATTGTACCTAAAGCTCCAATCATGACCCTTTACAATTCTTTTATTTATTCACCAAATGAAAACTGACTATATGTGCTAAACCTCCAACTGCCTCATTTTGAAACTGCACTTTTTTTTGGATGCATCTTAACAAGTGCTTAAGCAAGGCTCGTCTCAAGCACACTCTTCTCATGTCTTCCTCGAAACTCTAGAAGGTGACAGTATTTTTTGTCTGTTACAACTTTCTCTTATTCTTCTCCACGGAACCATGACATTTACTGTTTTTAAGATAAGTGGGTAAAACTTACCTTTTCTGAAACCCATTGTTCTTTACCTGATTCTAGTCAGATTTACTCTTTCCTTACTTTTTTCTATCCCCTTCAAGAACTTAACTCTTACATGTTTCACAATAGTAGTTAACTGTAGACATAAATTTATGGTTTTTTAAAAATTATATGTTACCTTGTATAGATATCTTTTCTCCTACACAGGATAAGAAAATCCTCAAAGGCAAGAGACTTGGGATTTGTTTCCTTAGTATGACACGTGTGTTTTACATTATGGTAAAATGACAGACTCAAATGTGCTGGTTTCCTGGGTTAATCTGATTCTCATCTGGTGACATTGCCTTGTTTTTTGGACATAGGCTTAGGAACAATCACTGAAATAGCTTCAATGCAAATAGCTAAGCAGCAGATGGCAACCCTTGAAAGGCCCCTGGCTGCCAGTGCAGAGCCATTCCCCTTTTCTAGTCCATCTTTCTTACCAGTCTTCACCTTTATCCAAGACTTTTTACTCTTTCCCTCAGGCTCCTATAGTTTAAATCATCCTACAGGAAAAAAGAAATACCACCAAAGCTCTTCAATCTTTTGTCCGCTGAATAACTCTTCAGTTCTCTTTATTATGCCCTTTAATGTTCTCTCTCTGAGATAAGATTGGGCTCCTTGGTTTCATATTCTATTCTCTGTGGGAAGGCATTAAAAATAAGAACTAAACAAAAGTTTCACTGTAAGAAGATTTTTTTTTTGGGGGTCTCTTTTCTTTTCTGATGTTTAATCTATTCTGCAAACATAGAATTTTGGTTAATCTGTCCTTCACTCTATATATCTGCACTCCTGGAAGTTCATTCCTTGTAGGCAGATTTTTTTGGACAACTTTTATATATAGCCTTTTAAGGATCATCTCCCTTCTCCAGATTCACTCTGCTGCAGGCTCATGAACTTGAAGCAGCATGTGCGTGTGTGTGAGCACACATCAGAAAGAGAAGAAGAATTTTCTCACTAAGCAGGCTCTTTCAAGTGTCCTCAGCTACTTTTAGAATCTGTGAGTAGGGTGAGGAGGCAGAGGGTGAATTTGTCCCCTGATGATTCACATGGCCCACAGCTTCTTCAATTCTGTGAAGTGATAAGATAGCAGTTTCCCCTACCAGTTTCTTGACTTGCCATCCTGTAATTTGAATGGGCCCAAGTGCTAATATGTGAATTAGACAGAAGAGTAAAATTAAGGCTCATTTTCATGTTGTGGCCATGTAACTTGGGGATTTATAACTAAAGACATTTTATAGGTAAATGAGATAATACATGGAAAATCCAACATAAACTTCTTTGTGATACTATTATTCTTTTAAATTACTATTAAAAAAAACAATGAAAAGAAGCTTTATCATCTCGGTATTATGAAAATAGAAATATTCCTTTTTATTCTGTTAGTTTGTATTGAAGAATTAAGTGGTAGTTAAAAAAATGTTTTTACAAGTGACTTTTAAGAAAAGTTAGCTAAGTACCTGTAAACTGTTTCACTTGACATTTTAATATTTGAAGGCTGGGCCAGATTATCACCTACACTACATATTACAAAATTTTCTAGAAGTTACTATTTAACTGGCAGAGACATTTGGCTTGAATTACCATGATATATCTCACACTGTTGAAGACATACATATATTGATAAAAATTGTAAAATATTTCAATATGCAAAAAGGAAAATGGTAAAATATTTATCCAGTTTAATCCTATTAACTTTTGCTCCAAATCCCATCCTCTTCTCTCCCCCTCTGTAGGTAAATTTGATTTTTACTGTATCACTGGTTGTGTTCCCCAGGACACAGGCTCTGAGTCTCTGAGATTTATACATGGAGGTTTCTTGTGGGGTGCTCTCGGGAGACATACCTGTGAAAGTGGAATTGAGTGAAGTTGGAAGATGATGTACTGCAATGCAGTCACAACAGACAATGCAACTGACCCTGAAGCTGGGGTGTGCTGCATGTGTGCTAAGTCACTTCACTTGTGTCTGACTCTTTTCAACACAATGGACTATAGCCTTCCAGTCTCCTCTGTCCAAGGAATTCTCCAGGTAGGAATACTGGAGTGGGTTGTCATACCCTCTTCCAGGGGATCTTCCCCACCCAGGTATCAAACCTCCATCTCCTGAGGCTCCTGCCTTGGCAGGCAGATTCTTTACCACTGAGCCACCAGGAAAGCCCCTAATGGTGTCTCATTGTGGTTTTATTTTTTTGTTGTTGTTGTTGTTGTTCAGTCGCTCATTTATTCCAACTCTTTGTGACCCCAAGGACTGCAGCACACCAGGCCTCCCTGTCCATCACCAACTCCTAGAGTTTACCCAAACTCATGTCCATTGAGTTGGTGATGGCATCCAACCATCTCAACCTCAGTCGCCCCCCTCTCCTCCTGCCTTCAATCTTTCCCAGCATTGGGGTCTTTTCTAATGAATTAGCTTTTTGTATCAGGTGGCTAAAGTATGGGAGCTTCAGCATCAGTCCTTCCAATGAGTATTCAGGATTGATTTCCTTTAGGATTGCCTGGTTTGTTCTCCTTGCAGTCCAAGGGACTCTCAAGAGTCTTCTCCAACACCGTTCAAAAGCACCAGTTCTCCTGTGCCTAGCCTTCTTTATAAAGAAGGCTCATTGTGGTTTTAATGGACAATTTCATAATGTTTAATGATATTGACCATCATTTCATGTGTCTGACATTTATATTTTCTTTTCTGAAGTATCTGTTCATGTTAAAAAACTTTTTTTGTTGTTTTCAGTCGCTCAATTGTATCCAACTCTTTGTGACCCCATGGACTGCAGCATGCCAGGCTTCCCTGTCCTTCACCATCTCCCTGAGTGAGTGAGTGAAAGTCGCTCAGTTGTGTACAACTCTTTGCTACTTCATGGACTGTATAGCCCATGAATATTAGTCCATGAATTCTCCAGGCCAGAATACCAGAGTGGGTAGCCTTTCCCTTCTCCAGGGGATCTTCCCAACCCAGGGATCGAACCCACATTGCAAGTGGATTCTTTACCAGCTGAGCCACCAAGGAAGTCCAAGAATACTGGAGTGGGTAGGCCTATCCCTTCTCCAGCAGGTCTTTCTGACCCAGAAATCAAACAGGGGTCTCCTGCATTGCAGCAGATTCTTTACTAGCTGAGCTACCAGGGCAGCCCTAAAAATGAAAGTGAAAGTCACTCAGTTGTGTCTGACTCTTTGTGACTGCATGGACTGTACAGTCCATGGAATTCTCCAGGCAAGAATACTGAAGTGGGTAGCCTTTCCCTTCTCCAGGGGATCTTCTCAACACAGGGATCAAACACATGTTTCTCACACTGCAGGCAGATTCTTTACCAGCTGAGCCACTGAGCTTGCTGAAAATCGTGTCCATTGGGTTGGTGATGCCATCCAACCATCTTGTCCTCTGTCGTCCCCATCTCCTTCTGTCTTTAGTCTTTCCCAACATTAGGGTCTTTTCTAATGAGTTGGCTTTTCACATCCGATGGCCAGAGTATTGGAGCTTCAGCATCAGCATCAGTCCCTCCAAAGAATATTCAGGGTTGATTTCCTTTAGGATTGACTGGTTTGATCTTCGGTCCAATGAACTCTTAAGAGTCTTCAACACCACAGTTCAAAAGCATCAATTCTTTGGTATTCAGCCTTCTTTACAGTCCAACTCTCACATCCATACATGACTACTGGAGAAACCGTAACTTTGACTATATGGACCTTTGTCAGCAAGATGATGTCTCTGCTTTTTAATACACTGTCTAGGTTTTTCATAGCTTTTCTTCAAGGAGCAAACATCTTTCAATTTTATGGCTGCAGTCAACATCTGCAGTGATTTTGGAGCCCAAGAAAATAAAGTCTGTCACTGTTTCCTTTGTTTCCCCATCAACCTAAAAATTTAGGTCGATTGCTTTCTAATTGCTGAGTTTTGTGAGTTCTTCTTTTTTTTTTTTGTAGATACGTGATTTACAAAAAAAATTTTTTTAGTCTATAGCTTGTTTTCTGTTTATGATTTCCTTCATAGAACAATACATTTTAATTTTGATGAAGTCCAATTTATGATACTTTTGCTTTTATGAACTAGTCTTTTGGTGTTGTTGAAGCCACCAAATTATGGTGTATTTGTTATGGCAGACCGGACTGATTATGATGGTCACATAGACACATCCATAATTATAGTTGCAAACTTCAGAAATCTATAGAATAAGCAGACAGAAAAGCAGCGAAGTTTGAATACTACCAACCAATCTGACCTAATTGACCTTTGTAGAACACTACCCAGCAACAGTGGAATACACACTCTTTTCAACTGTCTATTAAATATTCACTGAGATAGAACACATTCTTAAATTTCAAACAATTGAACTTATTCAAATTCTGTTCATGACTGTAATAGAATTAAACCAGAAGACAATGAAAGAAGGATACTGAAAAAATTTGTGAATATTTGGAAATGAAATAGCACACCACTTAGTAATCCATGGGTCAAAGAGAAGTCTCAAGAGGAATCAGAAAATATTTTGAACTGAATGAATTAGGAAAAAGTGACATGTCAATAAATTTCTGGGATATAACTGTAGCATGCTTAGAGGGAAATTTATGGTATTAAATACATACATTTGAAAAGAAGAAAAGTGTCAGATTAATGATGTAAGCATCTACTTAAGAAGTTAGGAGAAAAACAGCAAACTAAATCCAAAGAAAGCAGAAAGAAGGAAGCAGAGATAAGGGAAAAAAATCAATTAAACTGAGAATAGAAAAACAAAAGAGGAAATCAATGAAACCAAAGCTGTTTCTTAAAAAAAAAAGTTAAAACATGGTTAAGACTCTAACCAGGTTGATCAAGAAAAGAGAATACATAAATTACCAATATCAGGAATGAAAGAGGGGTTATCATTGCCCTGACAGGGGCATGCATATTCAGAATTGTTGGATATTCTTGATGGATTGGCTCTTTTATCAGTATATACATTTCTTCTTTGTGTCTGGCAATTTTCCTTGTTCTAATATCTGCTTTATCTTATATTAATATATTCATGCCAGTTTTTTTAAAAATTAGTATTTGCATGCCATATCCTGTTCCATCTTATTATTTTATCATTAGGTTCAGATGGATTTTTTTAAAAGAATATAATTTAATCTTTAAAAGTAACCAATCTGACAATCTCTGTCCTTTAAGTGATCTGTTTAGAACATTGACATTTAGTGTATTTGGATATGGTTGGATTTAGGCTTATTATTATATTAGTTTTCTTTTCATGCCTTTTGTTTTTCATATCTTTGTTTTTGGCTTCTTGTCTTCTGTTGATTTATTTGAATACTTAGAATTCTCCATTTATCTGTAGTGCTTTTCAATATGTCTCTTTGTACAGTGTTTCTCTTAGTGGTTGCTCAAGGGATTAAAATATATGTATCAAACTTTGCACAATGTATTTAGAATTAATATTTTACCATTTCAGATAAAATTAAGAGACTATAAGTCCCTTTGCCTTTACCCATTTTGATGTAATTATCATATGAAATACATTTACCTATTGAAATTCCATCAGTGTTATAATTTTTTCTTTCAGCAATCATATTACAACAATAAATTTTAGAGGCAAACCAGTCTATTTTACTTACTCAGATAGTTACCATTTCTGTTGCTCTTTCTTCATTCCTGATCTTCCAAGTTTCCTTCTGTTACCGCCTCCATTCTAACTGAAGATTTTTCTTTAGCATTTCTTTGCAAGTATGTATGCTAGTGACAGATTTTCTTAGTTTTCCTTCTTTATCTAAAAATGTCTTTATTTCATCTTCATTCTGATGGATTTTTTTCTTTTTTAAAAAATTTTAATAATTGAAGAATAGCTGATTTACAATACTGTGTTGTTTTCAACAAAGTGATTTAGAATATAGATATATATGTGTATAAATATATATATGTTCTTTTTCAGATTCTTTTCCATTATAGGCTATTACAAGATGTTGAATGCAGTTTCCTGTGTTATACAGTAGTCTTGTTTACATATTTTGTATATAGTAGTGTGTATCTGTTAATCCCAAACTCTTAATTTATCTGTCCCCTCCCTCCTTCCTCTTTGCTAAGCATGTTTGTTTTCTGTGTTTGAGTCTGTTTCTGCTTTGTAAATAAGTTCATTCATATAATTTTTAAAATTCCAGATATAAGCAATATCATGTAATATTTGTCTTTCTCTGTCTTAGTTCACTTAGTATGATAATCTCTGGGTCCATCCATGGCAATATTTTGTTCTTTTTTATGGCTGAGTAATATTCCAGTGTATACCACATCTTTATCCACTTACCTGTTGCTTCCATGTCTTAGCTCTTGTAAATAGTGCTGCTGTGAACATTGGCATGCATGTATTTTTTGAATTATAGTTTTATCTGGATATATGCCTAGGAGTGAAATTGTTTGATATTGGTAACTCAAGTTTTTTTTAAGGAACCTGCATAAAGTTCTCCATAGTGGTTGTACCAATTTACATTCCCACCAACAGTGTAGGAGGTTCCTTTTTCTTCTCTAGCATTTGTTATTTGCAGACTTTTTAATGATGGCCATTTTGACTGGTGTGAGGTGATACTTCATTTCTGTTTTGATTTGCATTTCTCTAATAATTAGTGATGTTGAGTATCTTTTCATGTGCCTGTTGGTTGTCTGTATGTCATCTTTAGAGAAATATCTATTTCTGCCTTCTGCCCATTTTTTGATTGGGTTGTTTGTTTGTTGGTTGGTTACATGCAGAGTTGTCTGAGCTGTTTGTATATTTTAGAAATTATGGTCTTGTAGGTGGCACCATATTTTCTCCCAGTCTGTAGTCTGTCTTTTCATTTTGTCTATGGTTACCTTGCTCTGCAAAAGCTAGTAAAATTTTATTAGGTTCCATTTATTTATTTTTGCTTTTATTTGTTTTACTTTGTGAGACTGATTTAAGACAACATTGATATGTCAGAGAGTGTTTTGCCTGTGTTCTCTTCCAGGAATTTTATGGTGTCATGTCTTATATTTAAGTCTTTAGACATTTTGAGTTTATTTGTGTGTATGGTGTAAGGGTGTGTTCTAAGGTCATTAATTTACATGCAGCTGTCTAACTTTCTAACACCACTTGCTAAAGAAACTGCCTTTTCTCCATTGTGTATTCTTACTTTCTTTGTTGAAGATTAATTGGCTGTAGGTATGTGGGTTTATTTCTGGGCTCCCTATTCTGTTCTGTTGATCCCCGTGTCTGTTTTGGTGCCAACACCATGCTCGTTTGATACTACTGTAGCCTTGTAGTATTGTTTGAAGTCTGCAAGAGTTATGCCTCCAGCTTTGCTCTTTTTCTTCAGGATCGTTTTGGCAATTCTGGGACTTTTGTGGTTCTATGTAAACTTTAGGATTATTTGTTCTACTTCTGTGAGAAATATCATGGGTAGTTTGATAGTGAAAGTGAAAGTCACTCAGTCGTGTCTGACTCTTTGAGACCCCATGGACTGTATGGTTCACGAATTCTCCAGGCCAGAATACTAGAGTGGGTAGCCTTTCCTTTCTCCAGGGATCTTCCCAACCCAGGTATCAAACCCAGGTCTCCCACATTGCAGATGGATTCTTTATCAGCTGAACCAAAGGGAATATAGAGATTGCATTAAATCCGTAGATTGCTTTGGGTAGCATGGCCATTCTGATAGTACTAATTCTTCCTATCTTAAGAGTATAGATATCTTTCCATTTCTTTGAATCATCTTCAGTTTCGTTTATCAGCATTTTATAGTTTTCAGTGTCTAAGTCTTTCATCTCCTTGGTTACTTTTTATTAAGGTAAACAAGGTATTTTTTTAAAATGTGATTTTAAACAGGACTTTTTTTTTTTGCTTTGTCTTTTTGATGTTTAATGCTAGCATAAAGAAATGCAATAGATTTCTGTATGTGAATCTTTTATCCTGATACCTTTCAGAATTTATCAGTTCTAATAGTTTTTGTGTGGAGTCTTTAGGGTTTCCTATGTATAGTATTGGGGCTTCCCTGGTGGCTCAGTGGTAAAGAATTTGCCTGCTAATGCAGGAGACACTGATTTGATTCCTGAGTTGGGAAGATCTGGAGAAGGAAATGGCAACTGACTCTAGTATTCTTGCCTGGAAAACCCCATGGACAGAGGAGCGTGGTGGGCTATAGTGGGGTCGCAAAGAGTTCAGCATGATTTTGTGACTGAAGAACAACAGTGACAGTATATAGTATCATGTCATCTGCATATAAAGACTAGTTAATTTCCTCTCTTCCAATCTGGATATTTTTTACTTGATTTTCTTGTCTGGTTGCTGTGGCTAGGACTTCCAGTACTATGTTGAATAGAAGTGGTGAGAGTGGGAATCCTTGTATTGTTCCAGAATTTAGTGGGAATGTTCGTAACTTTTCAATGGTATTATGTCGGCTATAGGTTTGTTGTAAATGCCAGCCTGGCTGATGGATACTTTTGATAGAGAATTAAGTTGACAGTTCTTTTCTTTCAAAACTTAAAAAAATGTCATTCAGGTGCAGGAAATGTGGCTAGAGGCCCCCACTGTGTGTGCTTATGAAGGAGCGTATCAGTCCTGGCCGGGCCAAGTGCTGCCCAGGTGAGAGCAGTGGAGAGCTCAATGGCTATGGTCAGGGCTCTGGTAGTGGGCAGCTGGGATTAGGAGGAAGGAGATGCTGCCTTTGCAGTGGGCCTTGGCTGAGGTACCCAGAAGGGGCCTGGGGGAAGGTTGCTGGCTTTGTCTTCAGCTGGGGCAGGATGGTGAATCTGGAGCATAGGTTCTATGATGAGTGGTGATGAAGCAGATTCCATAGATGCTCTCAACTAGGGGAAGATAGGAAATGATTGAAATGGCCTAGACTTCAGCAGGCGGGTACCAAAGCAGTTGAAAAGTATATACAGGGCCTGAGAGACAGAGATGGATTGGAGTTTGGCTTTTGTGTATGACCTTAGTGAGCTTTCAAAGACTTTGCTCCAGAATTAAATATGTCTACCCATCACAGACAGAGCTAATAGAAAACGGACCTTGAAGTATCCTCTTAGCTGAAAAGAGGGCCCAGAAGGGGCCAATCCACACATATCTACTTCCTTCTAAACCTGTGATTCTCAGCCTTATCATAAGGATTCTGTAAAGCTCTTTAATATCCTAGAATGTAATTTACAGAAAACATAAATAAAAGTATTCTAGTTTGAATAAAAGAAGATTGAAAAATAATTTGAAATAAAATAATGTGTATTTCAAAAAATATAATTCCACTGTTTTCTGGACTCTATATTTTGTTTTGTCACCCTATTTTTAAAATTGAAGTTAGTTTCAAATATACAGCAAAATGATTCAGTTATGTAAGTATGGACTCTATAGTTTCTGCGATAATGAAAATCCCACTTCACTTTTCTCCAGCCTCCACTGTGTAATGTGATTTCCCCTGGCTACTTTTAAGATTTAAAAAGTTTATCTCTGGTGTTCAGCATTTTCATTATGATATGTCTGAGTGTGGTTTTCTTTAAGTTTATCCTTTTTGGTTCACTGAGGTTCCTGGATCTGTATATTTAAGGCTTTCATTGAATTTGGGGCTTTTTTAGTCCTTATTTAAATATTTTTTATAGCATTCTATTTTTCCTTTCCTTCTGGGATTCCAGTATGATAAGATCTTTTGATATTGTTCCAATGGTCTCTGGGGCTTTGTTTATTTTTACACTTTTCCCCTATTGTTCAGACTGGATAATTTTTACTGATCTGTTTTCAAGTTCACTGACACTGTCTTCTTTCATCTCCATTCTACTTCTGAATCTTTCTGATGAATTTTACAATTTCTGTTTCTGTACTTTTCAGCTATAGAATTTTCTTATTGTGTAGCTTCTGTTTCTTTCATGAGAATGTCTGTCATTCCATTTGTTTCTAGATTGTTTGTCCTTACTTCATGTGCAGGGTTATGGTAGCTACCATCATTTTTTTTTTCTTCTTTGTTTGGTAATTCATTTGGGAGTCATTTCAGTGGTGATATCTGTCGACTTAAAAAGTTTATCTCTGGTGTTCAGCATTTTCATTATGATATGTCTGAAAAGATAATGTAATAGTATGATATTCTGCACCTGTAACGTATTATTATCACCTGATCCTGTGGTCTTTAATCTTGCGGTAGCAGAGCACAGCGGAGAAGGCAATGGCACCCCACCTCAGTACTCTTGCCTGGAAAATCCCATGGACGGAGGAGCCTGGTAGGCTGCAGTCCATGGGGTTGCTCAGAGTCGGACATGACTGAGCGACTTCACTTTCACTTTTCACTTTCATGCATTGGAGAAGGAAGTGGCAATCCATTCCAGTGTTCTTGCCTGGAGAATCCCAGGGACGGGGGAGCCTGGTGGGCTGCCATCTATGGGGTCGCACAGAGTTGGACACGACTGAAGCGACTTAGCAGCAGCAGCAGCAGCAGCAGAGCACAGTCATTAATTAAACATGGGCTCGGAGTCAGACTGCATTGTTAAAATCTAGCTCTTCCACTTTCTTGTAGTGATTTTGGGCAAGTTAGTTAATCTTTCTTACCTTTCTATTTGTGAAATGAGAATACTAATTGTACTTAACTTCACTTGAGGGTGGTGGGAGTTTACTGAATAACCCTACAGCTTAGAATAGTACATGGCATAAAGAAAAATGCTTTGTAAATGCGAGTTATTTTAATAGGTATTATCACTAAATATATTAATGATTATTATTTAATTATGTCAGTAGTTATAAGTAAATAATATATTAAATGCTTTAAAATATGTTTAAATATTAAATATGTTAAAATATTAATATCTAATAATAAACATATAAACATAGTAAAGTTATCAAATATATTTTATAAAATATATCAATTATATTAGTCACCACTTTAAATAAGAAAAGTATTATTAATAGTGGCAACACAATAGCAATACATCTCTTATGTGGTGTAGAATCACAGGCCTTCCTCCTACCTCACTTTCTCTCTACCCATTCTTCATATCTTAGAGCCTATCCATTCTTCTCCAGGGATCAATTAAAAATATAATGCCCTTCATAAATTATTCTCTGTTTCTACCTACCCTCTGAAATTTCATTAGTTTACTTATATTTCTTTTAATGACATTTGTAACTCCTCCCGCTTTGTCTCCTGTTGAAAAGGTCTTATCTTGAACTGCATATGGTAGAAATTCAGTATCTGTTGACTGGATACATGAATTAAGAGCATTAATAGAACTTAGGCAGCATATTAAAAAGCAGAAACATTACTTTGCCAACAAAGGTCCATCTAGTCAAGGCTACAGTTTTTCCAGTGGTCATGTATGGATGTGAGAGTTGGACTATAAAGAAAGCTGAGCACAGAAGAATTGATGCTTTTGAACTGTGGTGTTGGAGAAGACTCTTGAGAGTCCCTTGGACTGCAAGGAAATCCAACCAGTCCATCCTAAAGGAGATCAGTCCTGGGTGTTCATTGGAAGGACTGATGCTGAAGCTGAAACTCCAGTACTTTGGCCACCTAATGTGAAGAGCTGACTCATTTGAAAAGACCCTGATGCTGGGAAAGATTGAGGGCAGGAGGAGAAGGGGATGGCAGAGGATGAGATGGTAGGATGGCATCACTGACTCAATGGACGTGGGTTTGGGTGGACTCTGGGAGTTGGTGATGAACAGGGAGGCCTGGTGTGCTGTGGTTCATGGGGTCACAAAGAGTCGGACACGCCTGAGCAACTGAACTGAACTGAACTGAATCTATTCAATTGCCTTACTCAGTTTCTCTCTAGTGACAGAGTGTTAGTCTAATTCACAATAGGAGCTCTGAAAATAAAGATATCATCTACACAAAAGAGCTTAATTTTTCTTTCTTTTAATTTATTTTTTATTTGTTTTAAATTTTTATTGGAGTATAATTACAATGTTGTTAGTTTCTGCTGTATAACAAAGTGAATCAGCTATATGTATACAAATATCCCCTCCCTCCCACCCCATCCCCCCCCACCACCTTATTTTTCAGTTTTAGATGCTGGGAGGGATTGGGGGCAGGAGGAGAAGGGGAGACAGAGGATGAGATGGCTGGATGGCATCACTGACTCGATGGACATGAGTCTGAGTGAACTCCAGGAGTTGATGTTCAACAGGGAGGCCTGGCATGCTGTGATTCATGGGGTTGCAAGGAGTCGCACACGACTGAGCAACTGAACTGAAGGGGCTAACATTTCACTTTTAATAATGAACAATATTGAGCATGTTGTCATGTGCCATTGGCCATTTGTATGTTTTCTTAGGAGAAAGGTCTGTGCAGGTTTTTGGACCACTTTTGAATGGTGGTGTTGGCATCCTTTACATATTGCAGATCTTAAACCCACAGCAGGCCTATGGTTTGCAAACATTTTCTGCCATTCTCTAGGTTGTCTTTTCACTCTTCAGAGAAAGTCTTGTGACCCATGGAAATTTTTCATTTTTCTGTGGACCAGTGTATCTAATTTTCATTTTTTTCTATGCCTTTGATGTCATATTTAAGGAATCATAAGCAAAGCCAAGGTCATGGAGATGTGTTTCAGTTTTTGGCTGTAGTTCTTAGCTTGAGCGTTTGTTTCTGGGTTCCAAGTCTGTTCCATGGTCTGTATATCTATGCTAATGCAGTAACACACTTTTGCAAGATTGTCTGTTTAACATCTCTTGAAGTTTCATATGAATATTGGATTTTTTTCTCAACTCGAAAAACAACAAAGTAAAACTTTGAATTGAATAGGGATCAAACTGAATCTGTGCATTGTTCTGGATAGTATTGTTATTTGAACACTGCTAAGTGTTCTAATGGGTTGTTTTCCATTTATTTAGGTCCTCTTTAATTTAGGCAATGTTTTAGAGTTTTCAGGGTAGAAGCCTTTCACTTCTGTGATTGAATTCTGAGATTTTAAAAATTATTTTAAAATTATTATTGGAGGGTAGTTGATTAACAACATTGTATCAGTTTCATGTGTACTGTGCTGAAGTGAGTGTATAAGGACTGATAAGTGAATCAATTATACACATACATAATCCACTCTGTTTTAGATTCTTTTCCAATATGGGTTAATACCGAATATTGAGTAGAGATCCCTGTGCTGTATAGTAGGTCCTTATTAGCATCAGCAGCAGTGTATATATGTTGATTCCAATCTCCTAGTTTATTCCTCCCTGCCACCCTCTCAGTTCAGTTCAGTCGCTCAGTTGTGTCTGACTCTTTGCGACCCCATGAACCGCAGCATGCCAGGCCTCCCTGTCCATCACCAACTCCCGGAGTCCACCCAAAGTCATGTCCATTGAGTTGGTGATGCCATCTAACCATCTCATCTTTGTCGTCCCCTTCTCCTCCTGCCTTCAATCTTTCCCATCAGGGTCTTTTCCAATGAGTCAGCTCTTCACATCTGATAGTCAAAATATTGGAGTTTCAGCTTCAACATCAGTCCTTCCAATGAATACCCAGGACTGATCTAGAGCCAGACATCTTGGAATGTGAAGTCAAGTGGGCCTTAGAAAGCAACACTACGAACAAAGCTAGTGGAGGTGATGGAATTCCAGTTGAGCTGTTTTAAATCCTGAAAGATGATGCTGTGAAAGTGCTGCACTCAATATGCCAGCAAATTTGGAAAACTCAGCAGTGGCCACAGGACTGGAAAAGGTCAGGTTTCATTCCAATCTCAAAGAAAGGCAATGCCGAAGAATGCTCAAACTACCACACAATTGCACTCATCTCACACAATAGTAAAGTAATGCTCAAAATTCTCCAAACCAGACTTCAGCAATACATGAACCGTGAACTCCCTGATGTTCAAGCTGGTTTTAGAAAAGGCAGAGGAACCAGAGATCAAATTGCCAACATCCGTTGGATCATGGAAAAAGCAAGAGAGTTCCAGAAAAACATCTATTTCTGCTTTATTGACTATGCCAAAGCCTTTGACTGTGTGGATCACAATAAACTGTGGAAAATTCTGAAAGAGATGGGAATACCAGACCACCTGACCTGCCTCTTGAGAAATCTGTATGCAGGTCAGGAAGCAACAGTGAGAACTGGACATGGAACAACAGACTGGTTCCAAAGAGGAAAAGGAGTACGTCAAGGCTGTATATTGTCACCCTGCTTATTTAACTTATATGCAGAGTATATCATGAGAAACGTTGGACTGGAAGAAACACAAGCTGGAATCAAGATTGCCGGGAGAAATATCAATAACCTCAGATATGCAGATGACACCACCCTTATGGCAGAAAGTGAAGAGGAACTAAAAAGCCTCTTGAAGAAAGTGAAAGAGGAGAGTGAAAAAGTTGGCTTAAAGCTCACCATTCAGAAAACAAAGATCATGGCATCCGGTCCCATCACTTCATGGGAAATAGATGGGGAAACAGTGGAAACAGTGTCAGACTTTATTTTTCTGGGCTCCAAAATCACTGCAGATGGTGACTGCAGCCATGAAATTAAAAGACGCTTACTTCTTGGAAGAAAAGTTATGACCAACCTAGATAGCATATTCAAAAGCAGAGACATTACTTTGCCGGCTAAGGTCCGTCTAGTCAAGGCTATGGTTTTTCCAGTAGTCACATATGGATGTGACAGTTGGACTGTAAAGAAGGCTGAGCGCCGAAGAACTGATGCTTTTGAACTGTGGTGTTGGAGAAGACTCTTGAGAGTCCCTTGGACTGCAAGGAGATCCAACCTCTGAAGGAGATCAGCCCTGGGATTTCTTTGGAAGGAATGATGCTGAAGCTGAAACTCCAGTACTTTGGCCACCTCATGCAAAGAGTTGACTCATTGGAAAAGACTCTGATGCTCGGAGGGATTGGGGGCAGGAGAAGGGGACGACAGAGGATGAGATGGCTGGATGGCATCACTGACTCCATGGGCGTGGGTCTGGGTGAACTCTGGGAGTTGGTGATGGACAGGGAGGCCTGGCGTGCTGCGATTCATGGAGTCGCAGAGTCGGACACGACTGAGCGACTGAAATGAACTGATCTGAACTGATGAGGTCATAGGTCCACTCTCGCACTTTTTTTTTTTTTTTTAACCATGAAACAGTTGCCCTGATTAGATGCTACATTATGCAGGATTCTGTGCCTGTGGGTTGGACATTCCACAAACCCCAATACAGTTATCATGAAAATGAACTATTGGCCCCTCCAGAATGGAAGGAATCCAATGTAGTCAACTTGTCACCAAGTAGCCAACTGTCTCCCTGAGTAACAGATCAAAACTTGGGGCTCAGCATTGGTCTCTACTGTTGACTTGTTGGGCATTTAGGCATCAGCAGCTAGGGTGGCCTTAAAAACTTGGAATCCAAGCTTCATAGGGCCCACAGCTAGCTTCTGTCTTCCATGGTGGCTCACTTGGTAAACAGTCTGCCTGCAATGTGGGTGACCCGGGTTCAATACCTGGGTCTGGAAGATCCCCTGGAGAAGGAAACGGCAACCCAGTTAAGGAGCTAGCTTCTGTCTCTACCACTGTGGGCACACCATTTGTGTGCCTGCATTAGTTTCTTAGGGCTGCATTACCAAAGTGATTTAAACAACAGAAATGTATTTTTAAACAATTTAAAAATAATTTATTTATTTTTGGCTGCACTGGGTCTTCAGTGGTTGTGGTGCACACACTTAGTTGCTCCAGGGCACATGGAATCTTCCTGGATCAGGGATTTAATCCATGTTCCCTGCATTGGCAGGTGGATTCTTATCCACTGTACCACCAGGGAGGAGAAGGCAATGGCACCCCACTCCTGTACTCTTGCCTGGAAAATCCCATGGATGGAGGAGCCTGGTAGGCTGCAGTCCATGAGGTCGCCAAGAGTCGGACACGACTGAGCAGCTTCACTTTCACTTTTCACTTTCATACATTGGAGAAGGAAATGGCAGCCCACTCCAGTACTCTTGCCTGGAGAATTCCAGGGATGAGGGAGCCTGGTGGGCTGCCATCTATGGAGTCGCATAGAGTCGGACACGACTGAAGCGACTTAGCAGCAGCAGCAGCAGTACCAGCAGGGAAGTCCTAAACAACAGAAATATATTGTGTCACATTCTGGAGGCTAGAAGTCTGAGATCAAGGTGTCAGAAGGCTTGAGTCCTTCTAAGGGTTGTGAGGGAAAACCTGTTCCATGTTCTCTTCCCTAGCTTCTAGTGGTTTGCTGGTAATCTTTGGCATTCCTCGGTTTCTACTGCATCACCCTCATCTCTGTTTTTATCTTCACGTGGCATTTCCTCTGTGTGTCTGTCTTCATATGGCCTTCTGCTTATAAGGATACTGCTGCTGTTGCTGCTAAGTCGCTTCAGTCATGTCCGATTCTGTACAACCCCATAGATGGCAGCCCACCAGGCTCCCCCATCCCTAGGATTCCCCAGGCAAGAACACTGGAGTGGGTTGCCATTTCCTTCTCCAATGCATGAAGGTGAAAAGTGGAAATGAAGTCGCTCAGTTGTGTCCGACTCGTAGCAACCCCATGGACTGCAGCCCACCAGACTCCTCCGTCCATGGGATGTTCCAGGCAAGAGTGCTGGAGTGGGTGCCACTGCCTTCTCCTTATAAGGATACTAGTCACACTGAATTAGGGCCCATCCTGCTACAGTTATGATGTCATTTTAACTAATTGCATCTTAAGAACTCTATTTACAGATGTCACATTTTGAGGTATCGGGGATTAGAACTTTAACGTATAAATTGGGGGGAGGAGGCAGGCGCAGAGTGTGTCCCAGGAGAAACCATGGCGTCGCTCAGCTGTGGTACCACTGTCTGCGTTATCTGTTTGGAGAAGCCCAAATACCGCTGCTTTGCCTGCCGCGTGCCCTACTGCTCCTTGCCCGGCTTCTGGAAGTGCAAAGAGAAGTGCAAGCCTGCAACTGGTCTTGCTGAGAAAAAAATAAGATCAGCTCTTACTGCAAAAACTAAAAAGTCTGTGGAAAACAAAGATGATGATGACGACTCTGTGGCTGATTTTCTCAATAGTGATGAGGAAGAGGACAGAGTGTCTTTGCAGAATTTAAAGAATTTAAGGGAGTCTGCAGCGCTGAGGAGCCTACTGCTTACCCATACCTCAGACAGTTGATGGTTGACGTCAATCAGGCGGACAAGGCCAAGCTTATGCAGGCCTGCATGCAGGAACCCTTGTTTGTGGAGTCTGAGGACTGCTGCTTGAGTATCGTGGAGCCATCTCAGAACGAGGATCCTTAAGGTGGATGACTGTGCTGTCTGCTCCTCCTGGGAGGCCATCATGTGTGGGCCCTGCCCAGGGCGGCACTTCCAGGACTCAGCAGCTGACATCAGGTGGGCCACCCCAGCCCCCTCTCCAGCACTGCAGGCTGGGGCACAGGCAGGTGGAGGTACTCACGGTAGCAGACCCGTATGGAGAGGGAACTTGACGTTCAAATGGTTGGTTTTAAGTGTTTTATTTTTGGTACAATTTAGACATAAATATTCCCTGAGTTTCCACACCCATTTGAGTAAAAACTAGTTCAGTGTTTCTAAATAAAATTATGGTGTGATTGTTCAAAAAAAAAATCGGGGGGAGGATACACTATAATCCACAATAGTTCCCATCAGACTGGTTCCAAGGTAGCCAATGATTAAGGTTGGTAACGACAATTGGATGAGTTAGTCTACTTCATTGTTTAGTACCTTTTCCTGGCACATGCAAAATGTGTTATAAAAATCTTCACAATTCATGCCCACTCCTGTATATCCACCCACAAGACTCTACCCTAGACCTTCTTGTCTTTGATCTTTCAGGCCTTTTTCTTCCCAGCCCTCTACCAGGGAGCCAGGCCATTGACATATGCCCAAGCATCTATATATATTTACTTCAGGCTGCTTCTCCTAATATACAAACCAAATGACCAGGGACAATGCTTGTAACTCTACCCATTAGGAAGATTTTTCCTCTTCTCTATTTTTCAAAGCCTATCAAGTATGTGGCTATAAAGGAGCCACTATCTAATTTTGGCTTACACCCACATACTAAGCTGACTCATCCATAAACCAAACTCAGCCTTTATCCCTCCTCCTTCAGCTGGTCAGCTGTTGGTGCAGCTATGGTGGGTGACATGGGAATCTGGATTACTTGGTCCTGCAGCTTACAAGTATCTCAATTGTGCTTGAGCTCCATTTCAGATGTACTATTTCCATCTTATAATAAATGCTACTGGGTCCATCTGAACACCAAAAGAACCCAGACCATAACGGGCACTTCTGGGCACAGAGTCACTTGGAGTCCCATGGTTAAGTGTTTGGTTTCTACCAACGTGCAGTATCACACTAGGAGTTGTTTCTTAAAACTTAGGTAATTTTCTGCTACAGATAGAATGGCCCTGCTCAAGTTCCAGGGACTGCACTTTGATTTTTCCACTGAGGCTTACCATAAGTTCTGTCTTAATTCAGTTTGGGCTGTTATAATGAAATACCATAGACTGGGTGGTTTAAACCACAGAAATTTGTTTTTTGACAGTTTTGGAGGCTGGAAGTCTGAGATCATGGTGCCAGCGTGTTCAGGTTCTGATGTGATCCCTCTTCCTGATTTGGAGATAGTCACCTTCTCATTCTCACTCTGCCCTCATGGCGGGTGGGGGCAGCCAGGGAGAGCTATCTGGTGTCTCTTCTTCACCATCATGTTGGGAGTTAAGGTTTCAACATATGAATGGGGATGGGGCAAATTCAGTCCATAACATTCCACCCCTGGCCCCCTAAAACTCATGTCATTCTTGTATGCAAAACACATTCACTCCATCCCAACAGCCCCCAAAGTCTTAACTCATTCTAGCATCAACCAAAAAGCCTCCTCTAAATATTATCTAAATCAGATATAGTGAGACTCAAGGTATAATTCATCCTGTGGCAAAATTCCTCTCCAGCTGTGAATCCGTAAAATCAGACAAGTTATGTGCTCCCAAAGTACAATGTGGGGGGAGGGGGCAGGCATATAGGATAGGCATTCCCATTCTAAAAGAAAGAAACAGGAAAGAAGGAAGGAGTGATGGGTCCTAAGAAAGTTCAGAATTTAGTGAGAAAAATTCCATTAGATCTTAAGCTTTGAGAGCAATTCTCTGGCTCAGTGCTCTGCTGCCCAGGTCTTACAGGGTGGCAGCATCACTCCCAAGGCTTTGCTGTCTAGTCCCACTCCCCAGGCTTCAGGAAGAAGCCACCTGCCTGTCAAAACTGACACAGTGGCCCTGACGACCATCTATTATTCTGTCCTGTCCAATTCAATAAATCCAACAGCCATCCTTTATTTTTTCCCATCTCTGTCCTCTTCAGTTCAAATTGGCAGTGTTTCTGCTCATGTAATCCCATATACTTCTTTTTAAGTAATAATCTAGTAACACTGTTGGTTTTTTCATTCAAACACATTTTCTCATTTTTTGCAATATGGGTAGGCCGAGAGTCTTCTAAGTCATCAAGTTCTAGTTTCTCTTTGCTTTTTAATTCACCTCTCTCCTTTCATGTTTTACTCTAAGTAATAAGGTGAAACCAAGCCCTTCCTTCAGTACTTGGCTTAGAAGTCTCCTCAGCTGAATATTCAATTTTATCACTCAAATTCTACCTTCCACAAACACTAGGACACAATTCAGGCAAGTTCTTTACCATTTTATAACAGGAATCACCTTTCCTTCAGGTTCCAGTAACATGTTCCTCATTTTCATCTGAGATCTCACTAGATTTTCCCTTAATGTCATATTTCTAGCATGTAACTTAGAATTATTCCGCCTTTACCCCTTATCCAGTTCCAAAGCTGCTTCTGCATTTTAGTTACTGATTACAGCTGTACTCCACTGCTCATATCTGTATTAGTCAGGGTCCTCTAGAGAAACAGAATAGGAGTTAGATATAAATGTAAACTTATTATAAGGAACTGGCTCATGTGATTACAGAGGCTGAGAAGTCCCAAAATCTGCAGTCAGCAAGCTGATGACCTAGGAGAGCCAATGTTCATGTCCAGTCTGAGTTCAAAGGCTTGAGAACCAGAACACCTGTGGTGTTAAGTTCCAGTCTGAAAGCTGGCAAGCTCAAGATTCAAGAAGAAACAAGGTTTCTGTCCAAGTCTGAAGGCTAGAAAAGACCAGTGTCCTAGCTATACAGTCGGGCAATTGTAATTCTCTTTTACTCAGTTTTTTTTGGTTCTGTTCAAGTCTTAAATCGATAGGATGTGGCCCACCCACATTAGACAATCTGCTTTTCTCACAGCAATCTGCTTTACACAGGGCAATCTGCTTTACTCATTCTACCAATCCTATGTTAATCTCATCCAGAAACAAACACCCACCTCACCCCAGACACACCCAGATGTTTGACCAAATTATTTGGGTACTCCATGGTCCAGTCAAGTTGACAGAAAATTAACCATCACAAGCTCCAAACTGCATCTTTTCCCACTCTTGACCCCTCTAATACAAGAGTCTACTGGAATATATGGCCAAAGTGACAGAGATACTGTATAGGAGACTGGACCATCTGAAGAGCCCTTCTGTTCTGGGTCTCAAAGCTGGAAATCTTCTGTTACCTAGTATATAAGCTGGAGAAGTATTCCCAGATATGGAATATACTGCCCCAGAAGATGAAGAGAGATACCAAGCCCTGTGCATTCTTTGTGGTAGGGAATGCAAGATGCAACAATTTATTTTTTACGTGGAAGGATGGACCCTTAAAAACTTCACTGAAGTGACAAATCCTTGAATCTTTGCAGCATTTTTCTACTCCTGGAGCATGGGTCTTACCAATGCCTTCAGCATACTAGCCACCTCTTGCTTGCACTTGTCTGCCCAGCATAATATCATCTATGTAATGGGTCAATGTGATATTCTATGAATTGTCCAGGTGGTCCAGATGTCTTTTGACTATATTATGACAGAGGACAGAGTTAACTTATTCTTGAAGCAAAACTGTACATAAGTATTATTATTTATCCCACATGTATGTGAACCTTTTCTGATATCTTCTCTAATTAGAATGGAAAATAATTCATTCAACAAATCACTGGCCATACACCATATCTTGATGCCTTATTAATCTGCTCTAGCAACAATATTATGCCCAGCACAGCAGGTGTGATTAAAGCTGTTACATGCTAAAGCCTGAAATAGTCTACAGTCATTCTTCAGGATCCATCCAGTTAGTTTCTGCAGGGGCCAGACTGGCTAATTAAATGGAGACATGACAGGGACTGGGTTTCCCAGGTGGTGCTAGTGGTAAAGAATCTGCCTGCCCATGCAGGAGACACAGAGATGCAGGTTTGATCCCTGGGTCAGGAAGATCCCCTGGAGGAGGAAATGATACCCACTCCAGTATTCTTGGAGAAGTCCATGGACAGAGGAGCCTGGCAGACTACAGTCCATGGGTTCATGAAAAAGTTGGACCGACTTAGAGACTAAAAAACAACAGCAGCAACAAATTACAAGGTTGGTGCCAAAGTAATTGTGGTTTTGCACTGTTGAAATTTGCCATTTGATATCAGAATATATTCTTAAATGTGGTTATGTTATTTATCATTTTAATGCACATTTCTTGCTCTATGTTTTTTGCTAGTGAATTATTACTTGCTATGTATTTTATATATATTTTAAACTATGGAAATCATGTTAGACAAAAAAAAGCAAATTCAAGCGATTTTCTTATTCAAGTTCAAAATGGGTCATAAAGCAGCATAGACAACTTGCAAGGTCAACAACACATTTCTCCCAGGAACTGCTAATATACAGTGCAGTGGTGGTTCAAGAAGTTTGCAAAGGAGACAGAAGCCTTGAATATGAGGAGTGCAGCGGTCTGCCATCTAAAGTTGACAATGACCAACTGAATCATCAAAGCTGATCCTCTTACAACTCTATGGGAAGTTGCCCAAGAACTCAACACTGACCATTCTACAGTCATTAGGCATTTGAAGCAAATTGGAAAAGTGAAAAAGTTCAATAAGTGGGTGCCTTATAAGCTGACTGCAAATCAAAAAGAACTGTCATTTTGAAGTGTCATCGTCTCTTATTCTGTGCAACAACAATGAATCATTTCTCAATCAGACTGTAACATGCAATGAAAAGTGGATTTTATATGACAACTGATGATGATCATCTTAGTGGTTGGACCGAGAAGCTCCAAAGCACTTTCCAAAGCCAAACTTGTACCAAAAAAAAAAGGGTCATGGTCACTGTTTGATGGTCTGCTGGTGGTCTGACCCACTAGTTTTCTGAATCCCAGAGAAACCATTACACCTGGGAAGCATGCTCAGACAATTGATGAGATGCACTGAAAACTGCAAAACTTGCAGAACTAACATCCTTACAGACGTCCATTCAGATGCACTAGCTCTTGTTTCAGGTTTTCTCAACCAGGGCCCTGACCTGTTGCCTCTGATGTCCTGAGTCAGTGGCTTAACTGTCAGCTCTTCCACTATAGGAGATAAAAGCCTCTTTGAAAGCTACTAAAGAGGCCCACTGTCTCTCCTTCTTAACCATTAACCAGGGGAGAACCCTTGCTTTCTCCTTATTCCTTTCCAGAGTGTCACTACAACTGCAGTAACCAGTAAACTCCACTGCCCTTACAGGCATGTTTCTCCCCCAACCACCAGTTATTTCACATGCCTGAAACTGTCCCTGCAAGGGCTTTCTCCTCCACTGGGGTGTGTTCCCAGGTTGTTCTTGGTCGCTCGGTTGTGTCCAGCTCTTTGCGACCCCATGGACCGTAGCTCACCAAGCTCCTCTGTCCATGGGGATTCTCCAGACAAGAATACTGGAGTGGGTTGCCATGTCCTCCTCAGGGGATTGTCCCAACCCAGGGATCAAATCCTGGTCTCCCGTATCCCAGGCGGATTCTTTACCGTCTGAGTTACCAGGGAAGCCAGGTTACTAATGATTAAACCTTTAGCAACTAGATCACCAGCTGTGTTAGTAACTACCCATGCCCCTACACTACTCAGGAAAGCATCACCTTTGTTTACAAGGTAGTGAGTGTGCCAGTCACACTTTCTCAACTTTCTATGTTTTCTTGGACGTCTCCTGGTACCACCTGCACTAGTTTGGGCCCTCTAAGAGGCAGTTGCCAAAGGTGATTTGACATGTACATTAGCTAGGGCTGGGTGGCTTAAACAATGGAAATTTATTTCTCACTCTTTTGGAGGCTAGAGGTCCAGGATCAACAGGTTTGGTTTCTTTTGGGGCCTGCATACTTGGCTTGCAGATGGCCACTTTTGCAGCACGGCCCTTCCTCTGTACACATACCCTGAGTGTCTCCTTACGTGTCCAAATTTCCTCTGCTTTTAAGCAATCAGCCAAACTGGGTTAGGGTTCACCTTAACAGGTTCATTTTAACTTAATTGTGTCTTTCAAAGACTCATCTCCAAATATAGTCACATTCTGAGGTACTGTGGGTTTAGGGCTTCAACATATGGATCTTGGAGAAATCACAATTCAACCCATAACAACATGCAAGATATTTATTAAGGGAGCTATCTGTCATTGGATAAGGGAGCTATCTGTCCTGATGCTGGGAGGGATTGGGGGCAGGAGGAGAAAGGGGCGACCGAGGATGAGATGGCTGATGGCATCATGGACTCAATGGACATGAGTCTGAGTGAACTCCGGGAGTTGGTGATGGACAGGGAGGCCTGGCGTACTGTGATTCATGGGGTCGCAAAGAGTCGGACACGACTGCGTGACTGAACTGAACTGAACTGAACTGATCTGTCAAAGATAAAAGGGAAAGAAGGGAAGGTGGGAGAGTCTGCAAACTGTGACTATGAAGTCACATACCTGACATCTATGCAGAGAAAAAAGAAAGATTGAGTAGGCAGGTCTCAGACTGCAACACAAATTGAAGAAACTCTGTTAGGCTGATGGGTCCTCCAGTCAAAACTGCCCATCAGAGGAGTCCCAAACCTTACACCAATGAAGCACATTAGCAGCCATGTGCAGTCATTTATAAATTAGACAACTACTGCTGCTGCTAAGTCGCTTCAGTCGTATCCAACTCAGTGTGATCCCATAGACGGCAGCCCACCAGGCTCCCCGTCCCTGGGATTCTCCAGGCAAGAACACTGGAGTCGGTTGCCATTTCTTTCTCCAATGCATGAAAGTAAAAAGTGAAAGTGAAGTCGCTCAGTCCTGTCCAACTCTTAGCGACTTCATGGACTGCCCATCAGGCTACCAGGCTCCTCTGTCCATGAGATTTTCCAGGCAAGAATACTGGAGTAGGATGCTATTGCCTTTTCCGTAGACAACTACAGGCACATAAAGAATTCCGTTTAGGGACCAGTTCTTACTGGTTTCTTTGCGTAGTGTTTCCAGTCCACTCTGGCTATTCTGCCACACTTTATTTTGCTCCAGGACCCATGTGCCTAGCTCTCCAAGGTGTTCATATATCTTTCTTATTTTTTGAGTCTAGCTCATTCTCTCATGTTTACTTCATTCCTTTCCTTTCTATCTTCTATGGCTTCCTTATTATATTTTTTCAGAGGGATATCCAGTTCAACTTTCAGTGAAACATTTATTGAACGGGATTGATTACGGGCAATAAACTACAGTAGGTGCTGAATTTTTATGCCCTAACGGTCCACTTTCTTGGGAGAAAATAAGATTTCCCTTCTTATCCACAATCACAGCTAGCTGCAGCTTCCTTTCACTTAATGATATATAGGACACAAGCACGTTTACCCTGAGAATTCTACATTCAAATAATTTTTTCACCATAATATCTGATATTAATAAGGGCTGCAGAGCACCCTGCATCCCTGGGTGTTCAGGACATATTATTATGCTTGAAGTGAGCTTCCCTGGTGGCTCAGCGGTAAAGAAACCGCCTGAACGTAGTTTGATCCCTGGGTCTGGAAGATCCCCTGGAGAAGGAAATGGCAATCCATTGCAGTATTCCTGCCTGGGAAATCCCATGGACAGAGGAGCTTAGTGGGCTGTAGCTGTAGTCCATGGCATCACAAGAGTCAGAAAGGACTTAGTGATTGAAAAATAACAACAACCTATTTAGGTACATAGGTAATATTTATGTAGGTATGTATAAACAGTTACTATACATTAATTTCAAAAGAACTTCAGAAGAGAAAGCATAATGAACTCAGCTAAGCATAGTGAAGCTTATCTAGGGCCTTTGTAATAGAAAGGCCATAGTAAGCTGACCAGAAACATGCGGGATCAATCTAAAAGACGTCTGAGGATGGCTCTTGGAATTTCTCCCCACTTTTATCAGTGTCAAACTTCTTACTGGCTAGAGGCTACAAAACAAAATTCCCATTGAACTCATGAGGGACGGACATAAAGGATGGGGAAAACAGATATCAATACTCAGAAGGCTTGTTTCTATATTTCCCTTAACACTGAATTGCCTTAGTCATTTACAAACCTAATTTGAGGCCAAGTCAGGAACTTGAGAGAAACAGGCCTGGAGAGGCTGAGGCCTTGACCAGTGGTATATTATTAACCAAAAATGGAACCCAGGTGTTTCTCTTTCAGTCATACACCACCCACTAAATGACTTCCTAACTGGCTATCTTTCTTGAACATATCATTTACAGTCTTTCTATGAAGCTGTGAGTGTGCTCTCCTACCCTTAGGGAAGGTAAGTTAGAAAAACAAACAAGACACTGCTGCCAGTTAATTCATGGATAATAGAAAAAGCAGTGAACAATTTGAATCCCAGATCCAGAGCTCTGGGTCACTAGGTTGAAAGCCTGTAGTACTAGTGGCTGGGGGGTAAGAATGGAAGTCCCCTACACATGAATGAGTTCCCTTCCAAGAGCATGTTAGTAAGTCCAACAAAGTTAGCCTAAGCACCCAACTAACACAATCGGCTATATAATACTGTACTGTAATAGTTTATAAATACTTTTCACACTAATATGTAAAAAACAAACACAAAAAAATAAGAAAACACTTTTAATCTTATGGTACAGTACCTTGAAAAGTACAGTAGTACCAGCTACATCACCACTGCTTTAGCTCACTTCAGGATATCTTGGCCTTGAAATAAAGATACTATACTACTGTACTCTATAGACTATTGTAAAGTACACAAAAGCAAAACCACTTGTAGAGGACGCACACATGTGACAATGTATGCCAGACATGTGAACTAACTTAGGTAACTGGACAGGCGAAGGCACTTCCCACCTTTGAAAGTTTGCAACTTTCAACTTTGAAATTTCCTATGTAGGAGACTTACTGTAAAATTACCCTGGCCATGGGGAAACTTCAAGACTTTCCTACCAACTAAAACTCACCAACTTTTCTCAACAAACGAGCCATGGGAGGGGTGAGCTGAAGTGAGTGGACTCGCTCACAGCACCGGTACAGACGCAAGTATTTCCCAAGTTCAGCCCTGGAGGCAGTCACAGCACCTGGAGGGAAGTCTGCGCCGGAGCCGGAAGAGCGGGGAATACAGCTAACAGCCGGGCGGCTGGAAAGCGAGGAGAGCCTGGGACAAACGCTCTCTGATGGGGACCCATCAAACCAGGGTTCAGACAGTCTGGCTCGCCATAAAATTACCCAGTTGACAATCTTGGGACAGGTTCACAACAACTCTAAAAAAGCGAACTCTGACCACACGCCTTCAGTTCCGAGCGCCCCTAGCAACCACTAGCGATTTAAAACGGAAGAACGACCTTTGTCCCGCCCACCCTGGGCCACCGGAGGCCCGGCGGGTTAGCTCGTTGGCCCAATCACCTCGGCGGGAACTCCGATCAACCAATAAGAGACAGGTACGGGAGGGCGGGCTGAAGGGGTGGCGAGCGCACGCGCAGCTGGGAGAGTGGCCCTGGCAGTGTGGCGGTGTGGGTGAGTTGGTTGCAGGTGGACTTGTGTTGGCTCCAAGAATCCCGGAGTAGCCACTGCCGTTTTTCCTGCCCTTACCATGTTTCTCACCCGGTCTGAGTACGACAGGTCTGTATGGCTCGGGGGGGGGGAGAGGGCGATGGGGTCAGGTAGCGGGTGGGCGGACTCGGGGCCCGGTCTGGGCCTGGGTTCTGCCGTGTCATCGGGGCACCCCACGAACCCGAATTCTAGCCCAGCCAGGGGGTTTCCTCCCTTCCCCAGGCGTCCGCTGTGTTCTCCAAGGCTAGATTTGCCCCCATCGGCCTCAGTTGTCCTACCGCTGAGTCACTGCTGGGTCCCAAGTCGGTGCGGAAGCGTGAAGCTCCGCTTTGAGCTTCGGAAAAGAAGGCTGATGGGGCCGGAACTCTGACCTTTAACCCGGGGAAGGCCAGGAGTCACCCTCTCTCCCCTTCTTTTTGTGCGGAATGTGACTGCCTTTTAAAAGATGTAAACGCGCTACCTGGAAGAAAAAGTAATTAGGGATCACTTAATGGGATTTCAGCTCCCTTTTCTTTCTAGGAGGACAGCCTCGTTTTCCGTTTCTTAGTTGTGGGAATAAAGCTGCTATTCCTTTGATTTGAGTTGTAGTAGAGCGTCCGGGGATGTTTAGTTTCTGCGGAGGAGCGAAGGAAGTCTGAGCTTTGCCAAGACACAGTGTCTGGAGTCAGATTTTGTGGGAACTGAAATTTAGAGTGATTCTCAAGAGTTTTGTCATTATGCTGATTCAAATAGCCTTTTTGACTTTTTAAAAAGTTTAAGGGAAGTTGCTTTAAGTGTGTCAAAACAAACCTGTTTTTGAAATCAAAGCTGTGAGATTGTTGTATCTATTTAAAAGAAAACTTTCAGAGCTTGGGAATGTTAATATTAAGTTGTATCTACTTATGCTGTAGACATTTATACTTTCAGTTTCTGTTTTGATCAGTTATGATTCACATAGCTATTAAGTTGCTTAAAAATTTTGAGGCCAGGAAAGGTAGATGTTTTCTCTTTATTAGATGGCTTTGAGAAGCTGCATTTCTTCTCAAGTATATGTTAATTGTGTTGAAAGTTTATCACTTAGAACTGCTACTTCTAAAAAAAACTTTTTACTGACTCAGAAGATGTATGTGAGGTTTTAAAACTGACTTTTATCTACTGTTCTATAAAATGACTTTGTTGGTCGGTATTTTCTAAAACATCGAAGAGAATCGTCTTTGTGTGATACAATTTTGAGTAAGGGTGTGTATGATGGAAATTGTCCTTATCAGAAAACCTTTATTAAGGTTTTTGTGATCATTTACTTGACAGCTTTATTAACTGCTTTGTGTTACTCATTTTTGTATATTCCTGCGTTTGTGCTGAGTCGCTTTACTCGTGTCTGGCTCTTTGCGACCGCATGGACTGTAGCCCACCAGGCTCTTCTGTCAGGGGATTCTCCAGAAAAGGATACTGGAGTGGGTTGCCATTTCCTCCTTCATTGTATCTTCGTAAGAATGCCCAAAATATAGTCTGCTTAGCTAATATACTTAAATGCTTGCTGTGTACAAGGCACTGTTTCAGTTGCTGATCATACAGCAGTGAACAAAAATCAAGATCCATGTTCTCATATGGGAGACTGTCCTTTAAAAACTACTTAACAGGAAAATTCTCTAGTGGTCCAGTGGTTAGAATTCTGGGCTTTCACTGCTGAGGGTGCAGGTTGGATCCCTGGTTGGGGAATAGATCCTGCAAGCTATGAGGTATGGCCAAAAAAAAAAAAACCACCACTATTTACAAAAGTAACTACAGTATAAGTCAGAAATGTGTTCATGTCATTAGAGAAGATGAAATCAACACTATGGGAGTTTTAATGACAGAGGTTGCATTTGATATTATAAGGGGATTATGGAAAACTTTAGAAGGAGCTGATATTTAAACTAAGTTCAGGAGTAAGAATTTAATAAATATGCACAGTAAGAGTCAATAGTTTTGAGGCAGAGAATATAAGATGAACAGAGGAGGGGCTGTGGGAAAGTACAGTTCATGTTTGGGAAAATTCTAGGCTTCTGGCACATACGATGCACATATGGGAATAGGGGGAGTTCAGAGAAAACATTGGTGCTAGGTATTGGGTGGTTTTTAATTTGAAATTGAAGGGTTTGGGTCTTATTTTGTGCCATTAATTGTCATTTTAAGTTACACAGTCATAATTGTGTTTATAGAAATTAATTGACTGAATTAGAGGAAAGAGTCAATACCAGTTAGATGGCTGTTATAGTTAGGTGAAAGGTAATAAGGGCATTGAGAATGGAAGGGAGAGTTGAGTTACTGTGGGGGAGGAACTGATTTAAATTAATATGACTTGGCATATAGTTAATATGGGAAAGGGCTTCCCAGGTGGCTCAGCGGTAAAGAATTTGCCTGCCCATGCAGGAGCTGGAGGTTCATCCTTTGGTCTGGAAGATCCCCTGGAGGAGGACATGGCAACCCACTCCAGTATTCTTGCCTGGAAAATCCCACAGACAGAGAGGAGCCTGCTGGACTCCAGTCCGTGGGGTCGCAGAGTCCAGCACGACTGAAGAGAGTGAGCACTCGTGCACTAATACAGGGAAAGGGAAGCACTGAGTCAGGTCATTCAGAAACTGGGAGCTGGGAGGTGTTTAAAAGTAAAAAATGAAGTACTAATGGCAGCAGGTGGAGCTGATTTCGAAAGGATGACTGGATTTAAGATATATCAGATTGGAAAGTGTTAAGTGTTTGGTATTAATGGGATATCCATGTGGAAACACTCAGAAGACATTCAGATTAACGGGGAAAGAGGTCAAACTGGCAACAGAGATTTGGAAGTAGTTAGTGCTTAGTATAGATGAAATAACCCAGGGAAAGTTTGAGAAGAGGGCCATGAGTAGAGCCCATATTAGAGAAGATCTGAGAATACTTCACCAGGATGAAGTTCCTGAATTAGAGCGAAAATACTGTATTCATATTCACACAGTAATTTGGTGGCTCAGACAGTAAAGCGTCTGCCTACAATGTGGGAGATCCGGATTCGATCCCTGGGTTGGGAAGATCCTCTGGAGAAGGGAATGGCACCCCACTCCAGTACTCTTGCCTGGAAAATCCTGTGGACAGAGGGCCTGGTAGGCTACAGTCCATGGGGTCGCAAAGAGTCGAACACAACTGAGCGACTAAACTTTCATAATCTGTGCCATTCAATACCAATTGTATTGTGACAGAAGCAGGATAGGGTTTTTTTTTGTTGTTGTTGTTGTTGTTTTTGCATTTGAGAGAAGGAAAGTTAGTAGGTGACACAACTAGAATTTAATCCCTGATCTTCTGCCCTGATGTCCCTCTCAGTGATTTTTAAAAAACTGTTCTTTAGAGTCATAAATTTCCTTTTAAATGACCTTAAGGAAAGCACCTCTGGGGAAAATGGGAGGCTGGAATGGTGAGATTCTCCTTTGAGTCCTGATAGTTAGAAGCTTCGTCTCTGTAGTTGGATTGCCTAAATTCTCATTCCAGCTCTGGTTCTTATATGCTGAGTGACTTTGGGCAAATTACTCAACCTCTTTGTGTCTCAATTTCCTCTTCTCTGAAATAGTACCTGCTTTAGTTTACTTCCTGGGATTGTTTGAGGATTAAGTGTGTTGTCATTTCTAGGATTATAACAGTGCTAGGCATATAGTAGACATGCAGTAAACATCAGCCTTTATTATCTGTTTCATGTTTGGAAGTTACACACATTTCTTTTGGGGGAAGAAAGTTTTTGATAAATTTGAAAATACTGCTCTTTATCATGATAGTTACATGTTATAAACTCCAGATTCCATAAACCAAGGAACACAACTATTTGCTTTTATTTGTTCAAATATTCTTAGTGTCTATCATGTGCTGAAAGCTTGTATAGCTAATACCATGCTGCCTCTTCTCCAAAGGAATTTCTAACCGACCGGAGCAAGGAAAGGTTGGGAATTGTTTAAGGGAGAGCATTCTGGCATATAATTAGATAATATACTGAGTGAATTAGGTATTAGGTTAGGTTTTAGGAATCACATAGATCTGTCTGTTGTTCCGATAACAATACCAATTCATACGAATAAACAGAGAAATGTCCCTGTGGCTGATTTCTACTAAAAAGAAATGTCAAATGCACATAAGGAAAGAGGTTAAGGATAAATGCACATTTTCTTTAGAATTACCTGATAGTTTGGGGGCATGAATTTACCAAAGGGATTCCAAATTGATTCAGACTTGAGGCAGAAAGTCACTTACTCTCATTTGATCAGTTTGAAGATACTCTGGGAGTGGGACAGAAGTGTTCTCTATATAGGTTCCATTCTCTTGAAAAACTGTTAATGTACCCAAAAAATAGAAGATTGTTGTAGTTAAAAGAGAATAATGACAAGATGCACATCTGAGCTAGATGTCAGGGAACTTGAGTTCAATGTCTCTATGTTTTTGTTTTTTTTTTTCTTTTCTCTGAAAATTTTAATACCTTTTTTTTTTAAATTATAGGGGTGTGAATACTTTTTCTCCTGAAGGAAGATTATTTCAAGTCGAATATGCCATTGAGGCTATCAAGGTATAGTATCAAGTAGTATCAAGTGGGACAGTTTTTGAAATTTCATGTTTAATGCTTTGCTGGCAGAGCATTTGGAGTAAATACATTTAAATAATTTCTTTAGAAAATGTTCTTTATCTCCCTTTAATCAATCACAGTTAACCATAAAAATATTTTAATTGAAGTGTAGTTGATTTACAGTGTTGGGCACAATTAACCATTTTTATAACAGATTCAGCCCCAACTATTTGAAAGCTTTTTAAACAAATTACTGCTTCACAGTTATGTTAGTAGCTTTTTCTTAGTGGGTTGGAAGGACATGTTTGTGTTTGTAATGTTCTTAACTATAAAGAGAGGGGTATAGAATTCCTGAGTTAGCACCTGCAAGATATTTTGTCATCTTGAACAAATTATTTAACTGATCACCTGTCTTCTTGTTGGTAAATTTGTCAATTTGTACTAGATATTTTTGGGCCTGAATAAGAGATGTGTTCTGTAATCTAACAACAAAATTGAATAGTTCAAACCAGTTTTCAAAAAATTAGTTAGAAAGTAAACTGTATACTGAAATTTAGTTATGTGGGATCTTCTCTATGTTGGATTGTGGATAGTCTGAATCTGATTTAAATCTAAGTTAGGTCTAAGAGAATGAGGTCTAGGCATCAGTATTTTAAGGACTCCCTCGGTGATTCTAGTGTTTAACAAGGGTTGAGAATTACTGATCTAGTCCAGCTCTTCACTGTTTCAATCACCTCTACATCCCCAAACAGGTTCTGTTTTTATAGTTCTAGTGACAGAATATTTTCTCACTAGATAGCTCATTCTGCTTGAAAATAGGTCATAATGGTTTAAAAATTTATCCTATATTGAATCAAGAGTCTAGCTTCAAGAAATTTTCTTCAATTGGCCCTAGTTTTACCCTTGAACCATACAGAATGTTTAAACCTCTTTGTAAGACAATTGCCCATATATTGGAAGAGAACTGTTGTGTTTCCCTCTAAATTACCTCTTCTAAAAAGTGTATATTGGGGGAAGTCGTTGTATGACAGTCTGGAAAAGGGCAAAGCAGATTCTTAGTTGAAGATGTAGAAGTAAAGGTGGAAGCATTGTAATAGATAGTGGGCAGAAAATGATGGACCAGCTACCTGAGCTGTTTTTCTGTTTCCTCACAATATTGTTTTCCTGAGAGTTAATAATAATTCTTTAAAAATTTGCCTGATTTAGTATGTAGATATCAATAATTTATCCCCAAGTTCTTCAAATTATGTATATCCTTTCAAAACACCCAGGCACATTAAGTATCCCATTAAAAGATTCTTAAAGAAATCTTTGAGCCTCTGACCTGCTCCACCCTGACTGATTCTCTGGGCCTGCGGCATGGCTGTACATTTATGGTCTTCTGTTGTCATCTTCCTTTAACTCCCTCTTGCATTGTTTTATCATTTTATCCTTAAAATGATATGATATAAATCAGGTTGCTTCTGGACTTTCTTTACTTAGCTTAGGATTTGGATTTCTCATGTCTGCTTTATTAAAGAATTAAGAATCCTTTAATTATTCAAGGATTAAAAAATTTTTTTTCTTTGGATTTTTTTTTTTTACCCTTGAACTAGCTAGATTCTTTAGATACAATTTTTTGACTGCAGATCTTGAATTAGTGGGCATTGGGTCAATTTAGCAGGTAGTAGGAGCCCCACTCCAGTACTCTTGCCTGGAAAATCCCATGGATGAAGGAGCCTGGTAGGCTGCAGTCCATGGGGTCGCTAGAGTCGGACACGAGTGAGCGACTTTACTTTCACTTTGCACTTTCCTGCATTGGAGAAGGCAATGGCAACCCACTCCAGTGTTCTTGCCTGGAGAATCCCAGGGACGGGGGAGCCTGGTGGGCTGCCGTCTCTGGGGTTGCACAGAGTCGGACACGACTGAAGCGACTTAGCAGTAGGAGCATTTCTCTTTTGAAGTGGAATGGAGCAATGGATTTCAGGATGCCTTGCCCATGATGTTGGTGATTTCTTTTTTTCATGAAACTTTGTTTCTATTACATTTGTTTTTTTGTATCTATTTGTACATTTTGGTCCGTGATGTAGAATATATTTCTTAATGTAGATTTGGATCAGAAAATTTTAAAACTCCTGCTGTAGAGAAAACTGCCTCTTCTCATATCATGCCTGAAGGGTATTTTTGGCTACTCACTTCTGAGAGCAGTGTAGGGGAAGAAGGCTGGGATTTGTAACATTAAGCTTGTCAATTTTTACTTAATCCCCTTGTTTTGACAGTAGTATTCCTGCCTTTGAACGTGCTTGGTGTCCTCCAATGTAGACACACCCTCATTTTTTGCTTTCCAGAGTCGTCTGCAAGAGTGGGAGTGGGGGGCATACTCTAGCTTTACAGTGTAGAGTAAGGGATCTGGAAATCTGTTTCTTAAGCACACACTGAACTAATCTTGTAATTTTTAGCTGTTCCACTTATATTCCCAGAGGTCCTTGTTGCCATCATTCCCTTTTTGAGCACCAGTAGTGGGGTGGTCCTGTGATATAAATCAGGTTGCTTTTGTACTTTCTTTACTTAGCTGAGGATTTGGGTTTCTTGTGTCTGCTAAGTAAATTATCACTTCCCCACCTTCTTTGTTGAAAATTTTGTTGTTTCTGTGGCTTTGCCTTTCCTTTGTCCTAGTATATTTATCCTACCCATGCTTAAGCCCTTTAATCTCCTATCCTCAGGCTTGGGGAAGGAGTGGAGCTAATGTACATATTCAGTCTACACCTTTACTCAGAAGTAAGAGCATTCATTTTTTACATAAAATTCTTTGCAGTTCATTTCCTGCAGTTATGCATGTACCGTGGATTAAGAAAATATACAATGAAAAGCAGGTATATACATTTAGTAACACTTCTAAATAATGTAATGGCAACCCACTCCTGTATTCTTGCCTGGACAACCCCATGGAGCCTGGCATGCTACCATCCATGGGGTCACAAAAAGTCGGACACAACTTAGTGACTCAACAACAACAAAAAATAAGGTCAAAACTTTGTACATTTGAAAAATAATACAGATATGTATGAACTGTGATCATTCAGTCTGCATATGTGAAAGCATGTTATGCACAATGATTCATGAAATTCGTTCAAATACTGTGTGATAACAGACTCCAGGAATCTGATGCTCACACTGATAGTCATTGCTTTGTAGAATTAAGTGAAAAAAACGATTATTTAGAGAAGCGAGCACATATAGTCCTGGGAGACGTTATGAATGATGAGGTGGGATTTGGATTGGAAAAGGGAAGAGCATATTCCAGGGGTGACGGCATGGCAGAGGTACAGATGCAGGGGATGGCATGGCCTGAGAAAATGGATTTGGCTGCAACAGGGGGATCTGGTTAGAGGATAATGCATAATAAAGTTGGAAGAGAAAAGTATGATTAGGTTTTGAGAACTCTGGAAGCTTGCTTGGATTTTATGTGTAGGCAGTATAGGGAGACATTGGTTCTTCACAGAAGAAGTATAATGAAAATAGCATATTATTGTATCAGGCTATCCATGAACAATGCATTGGGAGAGAGATTAAAGATGGGAAGACTAAGTAGGAGGCTGTTGAAGTCATCTTGGCACATAAAACAGCTAACATCTGTTGCTCGTTTATTACGGGCAAGTTGCCGTTTTAAGTATTTTATGTATTAGTTGTTCACCCTTCTTAATGTATAGATATTATTACCCCCATTTTGCAGATGTGAGATGAAGGGTGGGTGACTAGGATGGTGTTGTGCAGCTAGAGGGATGAAATCAAGCTATATTGTAGACTGCTCGTGACCTGGAGAGAGATTTTTATGTTGTTGGTGATGTTTCTTTTTCTTTCTTTCCTTTTTTTTTTTTTAATTTTTTTAAGGAAAATTTTTTTTCTGGAGGTGACATAGATTTGAGGGATATCACCTTTTGGGATAATTCAAGGTAACAGAGGTAAAAAGATACCAAGTCCAAAAGCGACATTACAGTTGTATTATTTCTCATCCACTATGTTTAGGACTTTAGAACCTACCCCTCTCCAAAACACTGGCGCTAGAGTTGATTGTTTTCCAGATATTTTGAAGACCTTATAATAAAACTTCCCCTTTACAAGCACAGAATTGTGTAAATCAATGGTCTTGCCACTGACAGGAATAGTACATTATTTATTAGGGGACTCCTGTTGTCTCTGTGTACTAGATATGGCTGATTGAAGCTTCAGTCCTGTGAAGATACACAGAGATTTCTGGTGAGTATGTGAGACTATTCTTGGACTTCTCCATGATAACATAACCTGTTTTTCTTTAGCTTGGTTCCACAGCCATCGGGATCCAGACATCAGAGGGTGTATGCCTAGCTGTGGAGAAGAGAATTACCTCTCCACTCATGGAGCCCAGCAGCATTGAGAAAATTGTAGAGATTGATGCTCACATAGGTAAGAAGTAGGGGAAGATTGTTCTGTAGGATCTTGCTGAGTTCATCAGTCTTCTTTGATGTTCCAAGGGAGGTTCATTAGGTGAACATCTTATTCCCTTGTTAGCTGTTGCTTTCTAGGCCATTGTGCATAATACTGGTAGTAGGAAGCAGTTGTAGGATTCACCTACTCCCAGAAGTTCCTTTCTCCCTCAAGTTCCTTTCTCCCTCAAATTTAGATTTGGCAAATGTGATGGTTATTGAAGTATGTAAAAGTTGAATCATAGGCAGTTCCCTATGATGGCTGGGTCTTCATGGATGTATAACATTAGGAGGCTACCTGGAGCAGAATTATCATGTGGGAAGCTAGGGGTGTCCACTGAGAAAAGAGAAATTCTTAAAGATCTTCAGAGTGACTAAGGTGCAGAGAGTATAAAGATAATAGACTTTGACCCAGATCGGTACTCTTCCTCCGTTTTTAGATTTATCATTGTATTCTATCTCCCCCTGCCTTCCCTTCCTCCCCTTTTAGGTCTCTGATAAATTCCCCTCTTGTAGCTTCTGGCATCACTGTAACATAAGGAGTAGTTCTACTTCTTTATAGCATGGCATTTTAGTTGACTGCCCACATTTTCTTAACCTATCTATTCATCTAATTAATGAAACATTGATAAAATAATTAATTGCTTGGAGACATCAGAACCAAATGGCATGGTGATGAAGGAAGCTTGACACTATCTCTTTCATAGATACAGAAACTGAGATTTAGTCTTTAAGGATTAGAACATTGTGTCTATCTCAAGCCATCTCATCTACCTTTTGGAGGTAGGTCAGGGTCACTTCATTCAACAAACTGACAATCTACTATGTGCCAGACTTTGTGCTAAACACCCGGGACACAGAAAAGAGACATAGACATAGTCCTTTGTGTTCTAGAAGCATGCAGTTTAATCACAGAGATAAACATGTAAATAAGTCAATGTAATTAAGTGATGTAGAAGGCAATGGCACCCCACTCCAGCACTCTTGCCTGGAAAATCCCATGGACAGAGGAGCCTGGTAGGCTGTAGTCCATGGGGTTGCTAAGAATCAGACATGACTGAGCGTCTTCACTTTAACTTTTCACTTCCTACTTTGGAGAAGGAAATGGCAACCCACTCCAGTGTTCTTGCCTGGAGAATCCCAGGGACAGGGGAGCCTCGTGGGCTGCTGTCTATGGGGTCACACAGAGTCGGACACGACTGAAGCGACTTAGCAGCTGCAGCAGATATTAAGAAAGACTGTGGCATATGCTCAGTAGGTATATAACTGGGTAATACTTAGTTTTGCCTGGGGCCTGTGGTAGTGCAGCTTTCAGAACATAATTCCATAAAGGTGACGCTTGAGCAGAGCTGAATTCTAAAGGATGAGGAGGTGTTTCCAAGCGAGTAAGTGTCTGGGTGTAGCAGGGGAGAGCTTTGTGGTAAGAGGGTATAGAAAAGAGCAAACCTGTGATGGTATAAAATATAAAATACCCTGGCACCAGCAATTTGGGATGAATGGGAGGTATAACGTGGTAAGAAATGAGTCTGGGATCAAAAAGTCCTTTTTACCATACGAAAGAGCTTAAACTTGATCCTTTTGCATTGACATCAAAGATTGTATGCATTGAGGTGATATGATCAGATTAGGATTTTAGAAAAACCATTCTGACAGTAGTGTTGAAAGTAGAGTGAATGGGACTGAAACTGAAGACAGGGAGACCAGGTCAGAAAATTTTTTCACAGTCTAAATAAAGAGATGAGGAGGGCTTTAGCCAAGGAAGTGGCTGGATATCGGCGAGGTAAGGATTAATACCAGACAAGCTAATCAGATAGTGATCGATAGAATTTGGGATTTTTGATTGGTTATGAGGGCCAGGGAAGAAGATGGAGTCAGGAAGGGAAATGAGTTGAATCTGTGCTCTCTCCATGCAGATATATTAAGGGAGTCATTTGGCTTTACAGGTCTGAACTGTGGGAGTGAAACCTAGGCTGGAAATTTGGATTTGAGTCATGACATTTTAAGTAATAGCCATAATCTCAGCTTCCTGGGCCATCTCTACTATAACTAGTTGGTGTTTGGCCAGTAAGTGAGATTTTTTGTTTTACTTTAGGGTGTTCCACTGTAGCTCATAGTGAGATAGTTATTTAAAAATTTTTTTTTCCTTATTTTTCCTATTGGAGTGTTAGTGCTTGCATGGGCTACAAAGAGTGCTAAAGGAATGCTTGAGTATGTAAATATGACAATTCATGTTTGATTAGCTGTCCTTCTCTGTCTCCTCTCTTAATAGCTGGACTTCTGTGTCACTGTGATGGTTTTTGTTGGTGATATAATTATACTTGTGTTCAGTGCAGATACTTGCTCATTTAATCTTGTGGGTATAGTGCTATGGGATTGCTGGTTGGCTGCCATGGTTTCACTCCAAATTTTCAGTTATTTCCTGAATGGTTGAAAGAGTTTTACAAGGATTTGGCTTACTGGGTCACTGTTGCTTTTACATTGCAGGTTGTGCCATGAGTGGGCTAATTGCTGATGCTAAGACTTTAATTGATAAAGCCAGAGTGGAGACACAGGTAAAATCAGCATCAACTCTCCTTTTTACCACGATGCTTGGGTTCCTTGTTTAGTGATGATACAACTGCCTGGGCTGTACTGCAGCTATCTGTGTTAATATCTGATGTCGCTCTTGGGAGTGATTTTGAGCAGAACTGCTGGTTGTAACTTTCTGAGGCCTGGAGTCTAGCCATCCAACCATTGTGGCTGTAAGGAAGCCCTGGAAAATAGTGCTGACAGTCTCTTGCTTTTTCTTGATTTGCCTTATGTGAAGTAGGCATTGCACTGCATTCAGTTCCCTAATTGACTTTCTGTGGGAGCACCATAGCAGGAGGTAGAGGTAGCTAAAGGAGTTTTGCCCCACCTGCCCTTTGCTGCTAGGCTTGCAAATGACAGCTCTCCTGTGGTGAGTAATGATATGTACCAGGTGATAAAAACTGCTTAGGAATACTGATTTTTTTTTTTTAACTGAGCTCTTGCTACCTGCAGCATAGACTGGTCAGGAAAAAAAAAAAACAAAAAAACCTGATTGGTAAAAATTCTTTGTGCTTATTTGCAAATTTGCTGTCAGTACCTAAGTAAGAATAAGTCATTCAGTTTAAACTCCAGCAGAATAATAAAATAGAATCTTTGAGGGACAGTGGCACTCATTTATTAACTTTCACTTTGTGAAGAGACTAAATTTGGTGCTTTGAGGGGTTAGCTGTTTTTCAAGGGAGTGATCCTCTAGCCATCATTGCCCAGAGTCCTTTCGGTATAACTTTATTTCCAGAGCTATTCTCTTCCTCTCATGCAGTCCCAAACATTTGAGTTTAGTGTTAAGGAAAACACACCCGAGCTTGAGCCTTCAGTTTTTAACCACAGTTTAAAGGGATGTGTGTAATTAGATGGTGGGCTACTTTTAATGCCCTTCTTGTGAAAGGTAAACCACGCATTGCTCTTCTTTTAGAACCATTGGTTCACCTACAATGAGACCATGACTGTGGAGAGTGTGACTCAGGCTGTATCGAACCTGGCGCTCCAGTTTGGAGAAGAAGACGCAGACCCTGGTGCCATGGTGAGTGTGGTGATTGCGCCAAGCTGTCTTGCTGTCCTGTGGGACTTAGGATGTCTGTCCTCAGAGCATGTCTTTCCCTGGTCTTCTTGCCCTCTTACTTCACTGCTGTTCACCTTAATATCTTCTGATTTGTGGTTCTAGTCTCGTCCCTTTGGAGTAGCACTGTTATTTGGAGGAGTTGATGAAAAAGGACCCCAATTGTAAGTACCGTTTTGCCATTTTCCTCCTGATTCCTTTTCGGGAGACTTTTTTTATCATTTGGGATGGGATTAGTTGTTTATCAACTGAGAAAGATTATTATAGAGTTGTAAAAATGAAGGGCTTCTAATTCTATAAAGTTGAGTGATTCTGTCTATTTACATAAAGACAAATTTGGGGGTTTTATGAAGAGCACCCCTATTGGAACCAGTGCTACTTCTGGAAAGAAAGGGGAAGTAACTTTGTTACTATAGTCAAGATATGTTTTAGAGCCTTGCTTTCGAATATTGATTTGATCCTTATCCTCAAATGGTATTTGGATAGTCATACATAAGTGTCATATTTATATATACTGTATGTATAGAGTATATTTATATGTACTTCTCTAAATCCCAGAGGAAATTATTATTTGTTTTCTTAAACACTTTTTAAAAGATCTGATTTCTCCAGCCATGGGACGTCTTTTGGATGTATGCCTTGGTATTTCCTGGCTGCAGGGCCAAGCATTTATATTTTTTTAGAGAGATGGTTGTAATGGAAAATATCACATTTCTTAAGCATTTCAATCCTCTTCTTCTTGGTGGATTTGCAGGTTTCACATGGACCCATCTGGAACCTTTGTACAGTGTGATGCTCGAGCAATTGGCTCTGCTTCAGAGGGTGCCCAGAGCTCCTTGCAAGAAGTTTACCACAAGGTAATTAAGCATTCTCATGCTTTTATTATTATTTTTAAAATCAGGGTAGAATTTACATACAATAAAATGTACAGACCTAAGAGTTCAGTTCTATGAATTTTGATGATTGTATATACCCTGGTAATCACCACTTAAAATATAGAACACTTTCATCATCCCATCCCAAAATGCTTGCTTCCTTTCCAGTCAGTCTTTCCCTCCCTTTCAGCCACATTTGTAGATTAGTTTTGTCTGGCCTTTTTATAAATACAGCCATACAGTTTGTATTTTTGTGTCTGCGTTTTGTTCAACATACTGTTTTTGAGATATGTTCATGTTCTTGAACATTTCAATAGTTTATTTTTATTGATGAGTGATATAGCATGGTATAGATGTCACAATTTGCTTATCCTTTATCTTCACAGCTTACTTAGGATTTTATATTGACTAGTCTGGCTCTTAAGCAAGTGGGCTTTTTACCTTTTTGGGATGGGAAGATTTGGTTTTGGGTGACTCATTGTAGTGGCTGAAGAGTGCTATTCTTGTTATTCAGGTGGTTCATACAGGGATGTCTGCTTATAACAACCCTTCATAGCATCGCTTTTACATTTGCAGGAAATTAAGTATAAAGTGGGGTAAGAAAAGAGCAGATTTTCTAAACCATTGGGCTACCTTCTAGATCATTTGGGAATTATTCATAGGATATCACCATTATTTTCTTGTTTTTAAATTAAAAGACAAGGACTGGAGAAGTTTAACTCTTTCTCCTTCGAAGATCACTTACTATGTTAAAGTTGAGGACTTTATTCTGATTCAAAATAAGGCTTTTTTTTCCCTCTGAATAAATGTACTCTACTTGTATACCACTTACTTGAATTCTACAGATAATGCACTGACTTACTAAGATGTTTGATTTATTAATATTTGCTGAATCATTTTTTCAGAAAGATGGGGGTTACAAGGGGATCTGTGTAGGAAAGAGGAGTTATATACGATTAATGGCTACTCTTACCCTCTTTGTTTCAAGTCTATGACACTGAAAGAAGCCATCAAGTCTTCACTCATAATCCTCAAACAAGTAATGGAGGAGAAGCTGAATGCAACTAACATAGAGGTACTTTTCTGTTCTATTGATTTTTATTCAGATATCATAGCTCTCATGGCTAAAGATTAAATAGGTCAAGACAGTCACATTTTTATATGCTCAGTTCCTAAGAAATTATTGGTTTCCTTTGAGTAAGCAATTCTAGTAAAGTAGTAATGGCAGAAGCCAAAGTTTGATGAGTTAAAGAAGAAGAGGGAGTGATGGAGTGGACAAAACAAGAATATGGTGCCTTCTCAAGAAGACATTAATGTCAGCAGCAGCAGGCAACATTAAAGAAAAGGATTTTTGTCTTTTTAAGGATACGGAAAGACTAGAAAATACTTTTATAGTCTGAAAAGAAGCAAGAGAATAGAAAAAATGTTAAAAGAATTTAAAGCAGAAGTTAGTGATGGGAAATTTCTCGAGAGAGAAGACATGGTACAAATGAAGGAGCTCATTTTGGAAAGTAGAATTGATTCAGCATTATATGGAATACCCATTACATGCCAGGTACAATGTACCGGTAGATGCCAAGGATACAGACACAGAAAGTCCAGTTCCAATGTAAGTGTTAATAGTATATTGTGTGGTATAGAGGACATACAGATAATGACAGCATGGGTTGATACTTTGGTAATAGCAATAAGAGTGGATTGACACAGGAACATATAACTTACACTGGGACATTAGGAAAGGTTACTGGAAGAAGTGATGTTTGGAAAAGGGAGAAGAGAATGGTATTCTGGAAGAGCAAATAGCACATGTAGAACATCATCGAGCCTCACAGGGAACTTTGAGGATTCTGTCTTATTGTTGGAATGTGAGATGTGTGTAGATGGGGAGATGATAAGAGATGACACTGGAGGGCATGGACTAGATTTGGAATGCCCTAATTTAGCATCCTAAGAGTAGACAGGAAGAAAGAAAGTAATGATAAGGTAAGGTAAGTTCGGAAATGAATTGGGAGAGAGGGATTATATTTCCTTGGTGATTGTTAGATCACCTTCTGAGGGTGGGTGAATGCAACAGTGAAATTAAGAAGAAGGGGAAATATTTGGAAAAGTATTTTCAATAGGGAAGAGAAAAGGCTGCTGCTGCTGCTGCTGCTAAGTCGCCTCAGTCGTGTCCGACTCTGTGTGACCCCAGAGATGGCAGCCCACCAGGCTCCACCATCCCTGGGATTCTCCAGGCAAGAACACTGGAGTGGGTAGCCATTTCCTTCTCCAGTGCATGAAAGTGAAAAGTGAAAGAAGTCGCTCAGTCGTGTCCAACTCTTTGCAACCCCATGGACTGCAGCCTACCAGGCTCCTCCATCCATGGGATTTTCCAGGCAAGAGTACTGGAGTGGGGTGCCATTGCCTTCTCCAAGAGAGAAGACAGGGATGAGTAAAAGGATTGCTGAGTCACATTAAAATACTGGCTAAGGCTGGAATCACAAATTGTTGTAAAAAGTCTGGATAGTGGTTACCCTTGGAGGCATGGTGTGTCCGTATGTTTTAATTCAGAAAAACTTTTAAAGGCCAACTGAGGCTGAAATCACAAATGAGTAATTAAATTAGTCAGCACTTAACCAGGATACTTTTCAGCTATACTCTTCGTGGACTGAGAAAATGTACATTTGGATTAAACCTCTGAAGGAGGATTGACGGGTTATGGGCAGAAGAATGGGGAGTATTGTTATCAGTCAGTCACCAGTAGAGCCAGGTTCTGTGGCTGCAGGGAAAGGGGCAAAACGATGCCAGGACAAGGGGCTGGCCTAAAGGTCGGACGATCTGAGAAGAGTTGGGATGTGGGGGTTGGGGGAATTTGGCTTGCTTGGATTCTTTACCACTGAGCCACCTGGGAAGCCCCTTATTTCTCTAGAGAAATGTTCAAGTCCTTTACCCATTTTTAACGTGAGTTATTTGGTTTTTTATTGTTGAGTTATAGGCTCAGTGGGATATTCTTGATTCTGAAATGCATAATGCAGTTAATAATAATTTATAAACGTTCTCCCAGCTTAAATTTGGATTGACATCCCCTTGAAAACGTTATCTTGTTTATTCCTTTGTCTTTCTCTTCCCATCACCAATTTTCAACGAAACCTATTAGAACAGGTATTTGTCCTCAGTTTCTCAATTACGTTTTTAACTTGTTGAGTCATTAAGCCATGTCTAACTCTTCGTGCACTGCAGCACGCCAGGCTTCCCTGTCCATCACTATCTCCAGAGTTTGCTCAAACTCATGTCCATTGAGACGATGATGCTATCCAACCATCTCATCCTCTGTTACCCCCTTCACCTCCTGCCCTCAATCTTTCCCAGCATCAGGGTCTTTTCCAATGAATCTTTCTTTAGAAAAATAAAAAAATTAAACTTACCTTTGTCAGCCTCTCTCTGACAAAGGTAGAGCATCCTTTTTGAAAGATCAACTTTGTTGAGGTATAATGTACATGCTATAATGGGGACCTATTTTAAGTTTACAGTTCAGTGAATTTTGACAAATGAATTACCCTTGTGTCTACCACCACAATCAAGATACAGAACATCTCTGTCATCCCCAGAAGGTCCCTTCTGCCCCTTTTTAGTTGCTGATCTGCTTCTTGTCACTGTAGTTTTGTTGTGCATCTTCTAGAATTTCTTATAAGTGGATCTACAGTGTGTATTCTTTTTGTGTCTCACTGCTTTCACTTAGCTTCATAATTTTGAGATTCAAGAGCCTGTTACATTTTATTGCTATTAATTGTCTTTTTTAACCTTTAATTGCTAGACGATGCATCTGTATTCATTGTCCTCACTGCCTCACCTCTCATTTATTCCTCAATCACTGCCATTGGTTTCTGTTATTTTCAAGACTGTCCCTTGCTAACATACTCCTCTCATCAGATTTCATGATCATTTTAAGACTTACTATATGACTTTTTCTGAAGCAGACACCTCAAATTTTCGACACTTCTAAAACTTGTCGTTTTTCCTGAAAACCGTTTCCTCTTCTCATATTTCTAATCCTGGACGCCTTTAGTGTACCTATCATTCATAGCAGAAACCTTGAAGACATTGACCTCCTTTGTCTTCACTGATTTATGCCTTTGCCTTCTTAAGTAAATCTCATATCAGTGCCTCTTCTTCATCCTTTCTCCCAGGGCCTTCTCTTGTTCAGTCTCTCATTTTTCTGCTGCCTTGTATATTCTCAGAGATTTCTTAACTAGTCTTCCTGCTTCTAGTCTTGCGCTCCTCGTTTTCATTCCATTTCCCCTGCTACTTCATTGTGCTACCGAAGTGGATTTTCTGCATTGTGTAGCTAATCTCGATTGTTCTCCACTTTAAAAAAGTCTTTTCTAGGGGGTTTCCCAGGTGGCTTAGTGGTAAAGAATCCATCTGCCAATGTGGGAGATGCAGAAAACACTGGTTCAGTCCCTCGGTTGGGAAAATACCCTGGAGGAGAAAATGGCAACTCAATCCAGTATTCTTGCTTGAAAAATCTCATGGAGCCTGAGGGCTACAATCCATAGGGTCACAAAAGAACTGGACATGACTGAGCACAGCACACACATATGGGCAGCCACCTGCTAAAAAAGTCTTTTTGTGACTCTTACTGTCTGCAAGATAAATTCCAAACTTCTTTTCCTGTCACAATAATTCATACCTCTTAAGGCATATGTTTAACCTGTTAGGTTAATTTTACCTGAAATTATCATTACATACAATTAAAAATTGCTAATCTTACATGCAGGAGATTCAAGAGACACTGGTTCAATCCCTGGGTCAGGAAGATCCCCTGGAGAAGGGAATGGCAACCCACTCCAGTAGGCTTGCCTGGAACTTTCCATGGATAGAGGAGCCTGGCAGGCCGCAGTCCATGGGGTCACAAAGAATTGGATGCAACTGAGCATACATCGGAAGCTTAAATAGCAAGTGTGCGGTACCAGGGCTTCCCTGGTGGCTCGGGGGTAAAGAATCTGCATGCCAGTGCAGGAGATGCAGTTCGATCCCTGGGTCAGGAAGATCCTTTGGAGGAGGAAATGGACACCTACTCCATTATTCATGCTGGGATAATCCCATGGACAGAGGAGCCTGGTGGGCTATGCCCATGGGATTGCAAAGAGTCAGACATGACTGAGCATGCATGCACAAGCAAAGAAAAAAAAACAGTTTTACATGCAATTATCTTTAAATCCTCACAGTAGCTCTATGGGATAGGTGTTCCTATTTCCATTTTACAGAGGAAGAAACTGAGTCTTTGAGAAGGTAGGACCTTGCCCAGAGTAATAGCATTGGTAAATGGTGGGGTCAAGGTTTGAATTGCCTCACCTCTCATTTATTCCTCAATCACTGCCATTGGTTTCTGTTATTTTCAAGACTGTCCCTTGCTGACATACTCCTGTCAGATTTCATGGTCATTTTTAAGACTTACTATATGACTTTTTCTGAAGCAGCCACCTCAAATTTTCGACACTTCTAAAACTTGTCGTTTTGGGGGCCTTATTGGGGATGTGTACTTTTAACCACTTTAATATACTGTGTCTCTGTGAGCTCTCACTCCTAGTATCTCTCCATTTTGTCTCATCTCATATGCAACCTCTGCTCTAGCCATTCAGAATTACTTTCAGTTTTGCAAATACATCATCTTGTTTCATGCTTTTATGTATTTGCATATTCAGCCTGCCCTCTGCTACTTAAGATTGCTGTCCTTGAAGCCTTCCTGGACTCTCTAGATTACTCCTTTGTCCCTTTCTCTGTGTGCCAGGCTCTGTTACAACCCTTATCTGACATTAAAAACATTTGGCCTCTATAATCCTTAGTGACAGACTTTATCTTTGGATCTGTAGTGCCTTGTACAACCATAACTTGTACACAGGTGCTTAGCAGTTAATTATTGATCACATCACTGAAAGAAAATAACTCTTTTATCTACCTCACAGAGGTTTTTTGAAAGTGAGATGATAGAAAAGTAGCTTTCATATTCATTATGTAAATAAATGTATCATTATGTAAATACAAGGGGTTATTTTTACTCATCTAGTGATGAGTACCTTTCTGAAAGCAGTATTTGGTTTAAGTCCTATTAGTATTGATTTGCAGCCTGGTTTTACAGGACTATTCTAATTCAGGATTACCCAGTTTCTGGTTTTTAGCCCTTGTAATGGTTTAGGAGGACCAGCTTGTGTGCCATCGGTGACTTGACAAAAAACCCTAGCCCCTCACTCTTCCTCTGGTTTATTGACTTTGTATCTCTCTGTCCTCATGTCCGTAAGGGAAGTGTTTATATATTTTCATTTCCTTGAAATAGAACTTATGGTCTCTATGGACATCAATAAATTATTTGACATATATTTTACAAATGTGTTTGGGACTCTTCTGACATTTCAAGTACTTGGATAAACCTTTTAGGAGAATCTAGTGGAGACTGCAGGGTTTTTTAGTTTGTCCCTAGACTAGATCTTCAGGTGTTTTGAGATGTGCAGTCGTAGTCTTTTTCTAAATTTTACCTGTAGTTGAGGCAGAGTTTCATGTTCATATCATGGAACTGGATGGGCTGATTTTGGCAGTTTTCAAATTATACTAAATACTAGTAGTGAATATTACTCAAAAAAATGACCTACTATATTTAATTTTAAAATTAAAAAATAAAATATAAGGAAATGACATCTCAAACAAACACAAAAGCTGAAGGCAAAAATGAAATTGCCCCTATTCCTCGGTATTGCCCTAGAACATGGGACTGTGTTGTCAGTAGAGATGATGGGAAACCTGGGGATTTGGTTAAATTTGAAACTAACCATCTTCTGCCCCTAGTCTTATATTGCTTAAATATGTTGTAACCTTGACTGCTGGATTTTATAAATACCTTGAGTCACAGCTGATTTCCTATTGTCAGTGTTAATGGGATCTTTTCATGGCCAGTCCTTTTAAAAAACAAAACAAACCTTTTTCTTACTAAGTTAGCATATAGACAATTTTATGGAAATAACACCCAACAGTAATAGTTAAGTGGTGCTTATTATAATGTTTTAAGCACTGTTCTAAGCATTTTACAGGGATTGACACATAGTCAGACACGACTTGGCAACTGAACAACAGCAGCAATCGTATGAGTTAGGTGCTATTCTTATTATTATCTCCATTATCCCAATATAAATTGAGGCACAGGGTGTCCCAGTATCCCAGGGTCACACACAAGCTCAACTTGCAAGTGTGTGAATATGCTTGTCTATTTCAGAATCTAACCTGTCTAAAGAAATCTTCAGCAGAAAAACGTTCTGACCCCAATTTACTACTGCTTTTGTGATCCTTGTTGAAGTAATCTCAAGAAGTGACAATGACGCCAGGCATTTGATTAACTATTATGTGGTTGGTTAACCTCAAAATAGAAAATTTGGTCAATAAGAGTTTTTATTTTGGAGTCAGAGAGCTATTTTAGGGACCTGCTGCTGGAAAGGCTATCCCTGGGACAGCAGATCCCTTAGTTCCTAACGAACAGCTGCATCACCAACTCCTGACCATGCGAGGACTAAAGCAGGTAATTGAGCCCAGTTTATTAACCCTTCTCTGTTTTCTTTCCAGCTAGCCACAGTGCAGCCTGGCCAGAATTTCCACATGTTCACAAAGGAAGAACTTGAAGAGGTTATCAAGGACATTTAAGGAAGTGTGATCCGTAGAATTTCTTGGGGACAATTTCAGCTCTTCTAGTTATCCTTAACTTTTATTTTCAGCTCCAGTTCCTTGGGAAATCTCCAGTGTATGTGCATTTTTTTATGATGTCTGTACATAAAGGCAGTTCTGAAATAAAGAAACATTTAAAATATTTGTTAATAGACTATTCTCTTCTAATGCAGTCTTGTGTATAAAATGCTTATATTAGGGGCAAAAAGGATGGTGGTATTAACAGCCCTATCCTACCAGAATATTCCAAAATTGTTTTAGTGGCTCTCTACAACAGAATCAACTTACTATCAATTCCTTGGTGTTGACAGATGAACTTCCAGCGGTCCAGCTCCTTCTCATGTGTAACAGATATTAATACTACTGTGAACCCATTTCAGTTCTGTAGTTTTTCTTGAGTAAATGGGTATTTTTGCTGCTTTCCTTATATGAAGAAGATGCTACTGACTGACCATCATAAAGAACATGTTTTGAGCTCCTCCTCAAAATACTGATGGCTTGGAATAAGCCACTACAATGTTGTACTAGTTCTTGTGCTGTAATAGATAATTTGGAATGAGATTTTTTTTTTTTTACGAAGTCAGTCACTATAAAGGAAATGAATTCATGATCTTGGTTTCACTGGCAATCAAAAGTGGATTAAATTCAGAAGTAGTTTACATTAGACTTTGAAATATACTATGAATTTTCCCCATTAGAGCTGCCATTATATGACCGGTTGAGATTATTTAAAGAATCAATCTGTTGGAGCCTAAAAAATGGCTGTGTGAAGTAGGTATCTTTACTTATAACATCATACTTAACAGGTGAAGAATCTAAGGATGTGTGACCATAGACACAAAAAATTAAGCTCTTGGGACTTGAACACAGATTTTTCTGGTTTTAAATCATCAGCTCTTAATTTTTAAAGTGCCAGGTATGAGAAGCCTAGATACCTACTGAGTAAGAGGGAAACCTCAGTGAGATTTGAGTCACAACATGACTAAATCCATATGTGAATAATGCATAATTGATTATATATTATTTTCATTATTTCTGGGAAATTTTACTCTATTGACTTAAAATTCTGATTATTTGAAGACACTGAATTCATATTAAATTCATACGTTTTTTCAGCAAAAAACGTGTCCTTATATACATTTGGAAACTGCAATAATGGGAAGCATTTGAGAAAAAAGCTTTGCTTGAGACATACACATGTAAGAGATTAGTTTCTCTCACATTCACTTCTTAAATCCTAATAGGAGATGCCATTGAAAAATCATCTCAACTAATATTTATTCAGATTTAGCAAATTTGAGTACTAAAAATATAGTAAGGTTTTAGGCATTGGAGATAGAGCTGTGTAGAAGTATGGTCTGTGCTCCAGTGAAGCTTCTAGTAGGGAGAACTAGACAATAAATACCTATTTTAACTCAGTGTAGATTAATGCAGCAATGGACTAAACATGCTTTAGGGAGAGGTGAAGTTGTGTCTTAGAATCATGTATTTTATGTAAGGAAGAAAAGAATACTAAGGAATAAAGTAGCTCTCAGCTTCAGCTTACACTGTACAGGTGAAACAATTCATTCCTTCTGTAATCCCAATTACAGAATTATTGGAAGAGATCGACTGCAGTTCTCTGCAGAATTTTAAAATTTCCTTTAAGGTTTTTTTCTGTCTGTTTCAAGAGAAGAGACATAATCTTATTAACAAAAAGAATGGTTGCGTGATGTGTACCTGCTTTCAATTCATCTTTCTGCTTGGATTTATCTTGGAGAATAGTATGGTTTTAGTAATAGGATAAATTTACATATTTTAATCTTGCAAGTAAGATAATAGCTGTGGTATTTCACAAAGGAGATCTGACAAGTGCAACTTTTGTATTTAGTGCCTGTGTCATTAGACGAAAGTGAAATACTGAAATAATTCATTCACTCAAACACTGAGTGCCATATGCCAGGTACCACGTCCCCAGCAGCTAGTACAGTTTGAAGAAGGCAACATATTTCTGTAAGCATATAATGGAAACTGAAAGCAATATATTAAGCAACTGCAATGATACGATGAGTTAAATAGTGGGGTATTGAGTAATTTCTCCAGGAGATGGCACTGTTGAGTTGGCATTTTTCTTTTCAAAAAGACAATAGACCATTCATGTATTGGCCCAAACAAAGAAATATTCCTGTATAGCCTGTCTTCTCTCTCCAGCTAATCACATGCTGCTGGAACTGACTGTCTTGTGATCTACTCCCTAGTTGGCATAGATTAAAAAATAATCTGTATTTTAAAAATCTGACACATTGTCGTTAATGGAAAAGAACAAATTGTTCACCAGTTTTCATGAAGCTTTATCTTAGCTCAGTAGCTGAGAACTTGGAAGACTATTCAGTGATTTTACCTTTCAAAATTATGTTTTCACTTGTCACACCTTACTATGGTGGTTCCGGCAAAATGTAAATTTGTAAACATTTTAAAACAGTAAATTTTTGTTTGCAAATTAACATGACTAGAGGATTTTAATGTAACACTTGGGTTGGGGGCACTGCACCATTCATTTTGCTCTACAGTAAGTATCATTTGGGTTTACCTGCAGTAATTGTTTAAAGTAATTTTTAGTGACTTTATTTGGGTGTAATGTTTTGTATATTTTGTGTCTATTTGTTCCCTATTTTACAGAACAACTGGCATTCTGAAGGGATGGAGTCAGTAAGGAGAAAATCCAGAACTGGTTTTACCTGCACTGCATGTTTCAGAATAAAGTGCGATAAAGGCAACAGCTCAGGGATTTTGTTTTATTTATTGGAGGCAGGATGCTAAATTAGGGAATATCATATATTGAAAATCAAACGTGCCGTCTACTCACTGCAGGGTTAAAGTACTTTGATAAAGATAAATGTGCATTTATGCAATAAGTAGGCACTGAGTAATTATATTGCACCCTTTTACCTCTATTGCACCCTTTTACCTGTGCATTGCACCCTTTTACCTGCCCCTAACGTCTAAGCTACTTTCTAACTCCAGGAAAACCAATAAGCAATTCCTGTTTTGGCCTAACTCCTTGCCTAAAAGGAAGGTGAGTGAGAAGATTTCACCAGGCTTGCGTGAGTCACGAATGTCCTGATGTCTATATGCCTCACAAGACTCAGCCCACACAATTCGTATTCACTTTTGTCAGCAAGGCGGCTGCTGCAGTAGACAATGGGCGCTCCAAAGTGCGGGGGTTAAAAACCAGAAGCACCGGTTCATGAAGGAGCCCCCTTTTCCAGATAAGCGAGCTCAGGGATTCCCTGAGAAAATTTTCCAGGCGCTGCCGCAACCCAAAGGAATTTTAGGGGTGTCTCTGGGGGAGAAGAGGGGACCAACCCAGCCCCAACTTGAGGATGCCAGAGAGAGTAGTGGGGGTCGGGG
>SJXQ01004380.1:438671-534234 GCA_006408695.1 Aepyceros melampus | reverse complement strand
GGGGGTGGGGGCGCCGCGGGGCGGGGGGGGATTCTTGTGAAGGAAGGAAGCTCCTCTTAACTCTGGAAGCCCGGCCTTGGAGACGCGGGGCGAGCGGGGGATGACCTCAACCGTCTCTGCCACGTTCCAGCCAATCAGTCCCGAATCTTGGCATCCGAATCCAGGACCCCCGAAGCCGGAGGCGACGCGAGCCAATGAGCAGTGGGCCGGGGAAGAAGGACAAGCGGCCAGCCTATGGGGGCGGAGAGGCCCGGCTCGCGTATCCAAGGAGCGCCGGGCTCGGGCTCGGGGGTGTGGCGCGGCGCCTGCGGGGGTGGGCGGGAGCGCCCGGCTGCAGGTGTCCGCGGCGTAGGCATTCGGCGGCGATGGAGCGGCCCGGGGGAGCTGCGGCCAACCTCTCGCGCTGGCTCCACGGCCTCGGCCTTCTGTTCCTCTTCCAGCTGCTGCTGCCGGCGACCCTCGGCCAGGACCGGCTGGACGCGCCGCCGCCGCCCGCTGCCCCGCTGTCGCGCTGGTCCGGCCCCGTCGGGGTAAGCTGGGGGCTGCGCGCGGCCGCGCCCGGGGGCCCGGCTCCCCGCGGCGGCCGTTGGCGCCGCAGCGCGCCCGGCGAGGACGAAGACTGCGGCGGGGTCCAGGACTTCGTTAGCAGGCTGGCTAACAACACACACCAGGTGAGCGGGCGCCAGGTCCGGCCACCTCCCGGACTGAGAGGTACCGACCCTCGTACCCCCAGAGGCCCGCCCGCCGGGCCCGCGCAACCGGCCGCTCTTTCTCTGTCCGCGCGCCTCGTGTCCCCGAGGAAGAGACTCCGGCCGCGCGGCGCCCGCGTTCACCGGGCCGCGGCCCCGAAACTGCGGCGGCAGGAGGGCCGAGTCGGGCCGAGGGAGCGACCCTCTGTTGTCGCGGCCCCGGAAGCGGCTGTGTTTCGTCACAGGGGAGGCCGGCTTAGACTTTCACAGCATTCTTTTTTTTTTTTAAGTTGTCAAAATCTCTCGAGCGTTGTTGTTTTCCGTCTGTATGAATAATTAGGATCGAGTAACGCTATCCCCCACGAGGAAGCTGCAGGAGTTAATTACCTCTTAAGTGGTTGGAGAAGTTGGGGCTGCGCAGAAGCAAAGGTGTGTCTTGGTGGGATCAGTACTTCCAGGGTCGGTCGCTGGTGTTCAGAAGTACCAAAGCAGTAATTAGGTTCCTATGTGTTTTAATAGCTGAAGGAACACGGTTGTCTGTGGGATTACAGTGTGTGATCTGTCTTATGCCTTCAATTTGGTCTTCTGTCTGGTATTGAACTCTAACCAGGATGTCTCGATACTGTTGTAACAACGGTTTTCGACGGTGAAGAAACACTGCAGAGATTCTCCTTTGAGCCAGGTCTTAGGCGAAAACTTTAGAAATTGTGGCAGTTTTGTCTCTGGGGATAAGCAGCTCAGCCTTTGCACACTACTGGATTGACAGTAGTCAGTGTCCTGGCTACTTGCTCTAGGGTAACCTGAGCATCTTCCTCGTGTTTTTTCTAGAACTAACGATTTATTTGTTGCATAGCGTCTTTTCAGTTCAGTGCATTTTCTCCGTTATATCTTTTCCTCTTTCAGAGAGAGTTGCAGTGGGGAGGACAGAGGTGAGTGGCTAGACTGCACTTGTCTTTATAGAACCACATTCTATACCAGCCCAACTTCAGTCTCCAGACCTTGATCTTTCTTCCTCTGCCTGAACTAGTTATCTGTGCAGAATTCTTTGTTCTGGGGACCCAGGGCAGTTGCAGCCAAAGCACAAGCAGTCAGGGGAAACTCTTGCTAAATGCAGTCCAGACAACAGCTGTAAAAAGGTGGCCAAGCTAATGCTGACCTGTGGGACAGGTTGGATGCACATAGGGCAGAATGAGAGCTGGGAAGTCTTCCTGTTTGACAAGGAAAAGAAAAATGTTATAGACTTCCATCTCACAGTGGGGAGTGGAGAAAGGCTTTACAACACCAATGCCTAATTTATAACGGGACCACTTCCTTCCTTGGGCCAGCCAGACACAACATTCTTACTCCAGACACAGCATTCTTACTCCATATTTGGATTCTTCTCTTGGTAATTGACCTACCTTTAGGACCTGGTGCTGCTCCTGGATTTATTCCTTTAGTCAGAGTCTTCCCTGGTTGGCTTGAATTGATATGTCCTTTGTAATATATTGGTTTCTAAAGCAAGAGATTGAAAAAAAAAAACTGGCTCAGGAGGTGCTTAGGCCAGATCTATCAAGAGCAGATCTGAAATCTCATTCTTTGAGGTATATATATTTTTTATTCCCCCTTTCTTCATTTTATTTAGTTACTCTTTCCAGTGATGTTTTTAAAAATTTTGCTTTTTAAGTCTTCTTTCAGTGGCCTTCTTTAAGAGAACTATTTGTGCATTTCTTAATCGTCTACAGTTTCTTCAGAGATCCCATCTTTTTTATAACATGTATATGTAAGTGGAGCCACTGTTAATAATAATCACCTTAGAAACGGTTGAATAAAGCAGTTCTTAGCGATGCACCCACCTTAACCAAGAATTGTTATGTAGTGGTCTCTTCTGCTTTGCAGTTTTATATTTTTAAAAGTCATAATGAATCATCCTAAACTTTGTTGAAGAGACCTAGTGTTGTGAGAACCTTTATAGACAGTGTGAAATAAATGTATCAGCATGACTGAACAACTTTCTAACTTTCTATTAGAAATATTGTATACTTTGTACAACTGGGAAAGTGCCATTTAAGAGTAGTTTTTCTGTAAGATAACAGGGATCAGTTCCTAAGAAGAATCAAAAGTTCCTGGTCCTCTTCTTACTTGTTAGAGGGATAACCTGCTGTTCATGTTAAGCCTCCTTCATATAATCAGTGTAGGTGAATATCTTCCACTGTCCAAGATGTGTTAGATATTGGAGGTGCCAAGATACAAAGGAGATAATTCAAACTCGAGAACGAAAAGCCTCACAGTTTTTAGCATATCTCCTAGACCTGTTCCTGTGGGCTATTTAGCTTTGTGAGACTATGCTGGGGTTTAATCTTTAGAAAGGAAAGTAGAACTAAAGCATGAGAGTGCTTTATATTCTTCAAGTTTTAGAAGACCTTGTGCTGTAATGACCTATATAGACTTGGTCTCTTCAGTCATGAAATCCAGCAACTAAATATGTGTGTGTGTTTATAAATGCTTTTCTTCTTAGACTCAATAAATAACCTTCCTTTTGCCTTTAACCCCAAACTCTTTTCATGACACACTTTTAACTGATTCTTTCCTTTAAATGCTTGGAGTGTTCATGACATGTATAACCTTTGTGCAAGAGAGAAGTTGAGCAAGCCTAGATTTTATTAATGTTGGTTGCTAAGTTGGATTGCTTCAAAACATTCCTTCTATAAGCACCCCTTTGAGGTTAGGCCTGAAACTCTGTCTTAAAGAAACAGATGAAATGCCTTGGCCAGAGTTATGACGGTGGCTGACATAATTTCCTTACTTCTCATTCCTGAGTTCAGACCATTTGACAATTTCTTTACAACTTTTAACACTTAGGATTAATAAAGCCAGGAACTGTGGTTCATTCTCTATCCTTCTGTTCCTGTCATTAACTGTTTCTTTACATGGAACTTCACAATTTCTACCCCAATATCAAAGCGTCTGGTTTCTTAAATAAAACAGGCCCTGTAGTGAGGCCCTGTTGTATGGGGTGTCAGTTCTGAGAAGAATGTGTGTGTTTGTTTGCTGGTGCTGGCAGGACTGCGTCCAGGCATGTTCATGACATGTATAACCTTTGTGCAAGAGCGAAGTTGAGCAAGCCTAGAAGATTTTATTAATGTTGGTTGCTAAGTTGGATTGCTTCAAAACATTCCTTCTATAAGCACCCCTTTGAGGTTAGGCCTGAAACTCTGTCTTAAAGAAACAGATGAAATGCCTTGGCCAGAGTTATGACGGTGGCTGACATAATTTCCTTACTTCTCATTCCTGAGTTCAGACCATTTGACAATTTCTTTACAACTTTTAACACTTAGGATTAATAAAGCCAGGAACTGTGGTTCATTCTCTATCCTTCTGTTCCTGTCATTAACTGTTTCTTTACATGGAACTTCACAATTTCTACCCCAATATCAAAGCGTCTGGTTTCTTAAATAAAACAGGCCCTGTAGTGAGGCCCTGTTGTATGGGGTGTCAGTTCTGAGAAGAATGTGTGTGTTTGTTTGCTGGTGCTGGCAGGACTGCGTCCAGGCTAACAGGACTGAATGTGCCTGTTGGAGGCTTTACGGAGCGACTGCTCGTAGCCTGTTGCGGATCTTTGTCACACCCAGAAATCTGAAGGTCAGTGCCTGTAACTGCCCTGAAACTTTCTAACTGCCTCTTTTATTGCACTACTCAGCGTCTCTTTATACTACCTCCCCCAGCACTCCCACCTTCACCCTCTAGTTAATCTTCTCTTGAGCTGTTTCATCCATTCGTTTTGAGGTCAAGGAATAGGAATTCTCCAGGCTCTCCTTCCTAGTCCTGATTGAGCAGAATGAGCAAAATCCTGTTGAGGACTCTGCATCCATACAGTATATCCATCAGACCTGTAACCCCTAGAGATGTTCAAATGACTTCAGTGTCAGAGATTTCAGTTAGCAGTATCAGCCAAGTTGATGAAGTATACTTAGCTGGGGAGGAGTTAGTTATCATCTGAGGTTTGGTTAAGGTGAGGGTAGAGAGCTAGCCACACGGAATAAATGGCTCAAAGGGGATACAGGGTAACAATTAGGTAAGTTCTCTGCTGACTCAAATGTTTGGCTCTGCTCATAGTGATTTTTAATTAAATTAAAAACACTGGTCAGTTTCTGCTGGCAATTTTCTTTTTGTAATGGTGATAATAATAGGCTCCTCATCCTGCTGTTTTGATCTGATATTTTGTGTTAGGTTCACAGAAGCAGTTAACAGCCTGTTTTGCACTCTGCTGATTTCAAATTAACTCTTGCCAGTAAATGTTGGGTTCTCAGTGAGTGACTACAGAGACCGTGCCCCACAACTTTGCCCTAGTTGGCCTGTTACTCTCTTGTGATCCTCAAAGAAAGGGCAGTGCTTAATGCTAAGTTGTAGTGGTCAGATCAGGAGAGTCACATTTGCTCTTCCTCCTCCCTTCCTACTCCTCAAAGTTCTCTCTTCTCAGAAAGTGGACTGTGCTTGAGACTGGAGAAATGAAGTACAGATGTTTTATACAATTAGAAGCTAAGTTAGACCAGAAGTTAAGGTAGACCAGATATCAGATTTGACATGTAACTAAAAATACAGCTTTTTTAGCAAAAGGCTGTGTGTCAGTGGCTCAAAAAATATTATAAAACAGATACTGCATTTGTAAATTTCTAAAAAAAAGAAAAAAGAAAAAATTTTTTAAATTATCTCTTTATCTCTTTCTAACCAGTGTTTCTATTGTATCTTATACTCCTTTTTAAACAGTTAGTGAAAAACTTGTTCTTCTGCTGTCTTTGTGGCCTCACTGATCTGTATGTAGGTGGTTCTGAGGAGTAATGGGGCTTGAGGAACAAATCGGTCAATTTCAGTATATTCTAGGCAGGTGTTTTTGGTGTGTTTTTTTCCTTGACACTGTAATGGTACTACAGTCAAGGTTGTGTTGATAGTATGTGGCTTTGAGCTAGCTGGGTTGGATGAATCTTCATGATAGACTCTTCATACTTGTAGAGGCTGTTAGGTGAATGCTGGACATATGGGGGGTGTTTTGGTTGTTTTTTCTTTCCTTTTTTTTTAAAGATTGGAGCTATTTTTCCTTCTCTGTTCTCAACCCCGGTCTCAGGAAACCATAGCAAAGGCAGAAGCTTCCATTCAGAGCCTGTGGTGTTTTGCTGAGAAAGTTTTCTATGAATGTAATTTATTTTCTGTTTTGCATTTCAATATCTGGACCTCAACTTCTCACATGAGAAGTTTTAGACTTGATTGAAAATGTCTAATAAATTCTGTGATTCATATAGAAGAAGAGGAGGCTAGAGGTTGTGATCACAAATGTTTATTGGTTGATTCCAAGTTTAGAAGCAAATTGTGGCTGTTCTGCTTCCCAGTTGAACTTGAACATGGCCTGGATTTCACATCTGGGGTAATTTGTTACTACTTCCAGAGCTTGCTTCAGTGAAATAGGAGTGTTCTTAAAGATAAGGGGTGTATTTTTGTCCATATATTTATGAGAAATTTAACTCTTATTTGGGCAAAAATACTTTATTGTTCCTTGTTGATTGGAAAAAATCTAATGTTAATCAAAGCTACTAGCTTGGATAGTCCAAAAGAAAACCAAATAGATACCTAACAGTAAATTTGTTTTCCTTTTCCTTCCCTATAATACTCTGACAAAAATGAGGCTTTTTTTTTCTTTTTATCATGGCTGCTTGTGTGTTTGAAAATAGATGGTCAGCCTCCCATAAATATACTCAGCCCTGTGCTAGTTAGAAACTTAATGTGTGATTAATTGGCTTGATTTAGATTTAGATTTCTTCTTCATTAGAGGAAAATGTATGTTTTTTTCCTTCTAGTGCTTATGTATTTCTCATGTTTGCTTTTGTTAAGAGTTTTGCTCTTTTTACCTGAATGTTCTAAAAAACTAAGTTCTTATGTTTTAGTTGAACCTATTGCAAATCTAGTTCAACAGTAAGATCACCCTGAAGTACCAAGAGAAATTGAACTGGGAAGGAAGTTTTTAACTGACTTTAGTACTTCTCAGATAATTCAGATCAAATGTTTATCTGTTACCTGCTCTTTGTCAAAGGGATTCCCGTCATAAGCATGTTATATAAAAAATTCAAAAAAGAAATCTTAATACCCAGACTTCCCTCGCGGCTCAGACAGTAAAGAATTCGCCTGCAATGTGGGAGACCTGGGTTCAGTCCTTGAGTCGGGAAGATCCCCTGGAGGAGGGCATGGCAACCCACTCCAGTATTCTTGCCTGGAGAATGACTCCCCATGGACAGAGGAGCCTGGAAGGCTACAGTCCATGGGGTCACAAACAGTCAGACACGACTAAGTGACTAAGCACAATACTTGATTTGAATCCTGACTCTGCTGTTTCATAGCTGTATTTTATGATTAGAGATACTCACTTAACTTCTCTGACCTTTATAGTTTTGTTGTTGTTTGTTCGTTTTACTAGAGAGTCAGCTTTAGGATTATTTGGAGAGTCAAATGAGAAGTTTTATCAAAATGTTTGTTAAAAGCAAAGTATTGTGTAGGTATCCTTCACTTAAACACTTTTGGAGTTCTGGCCTGTGCAAAAGAAAAGTTAAACATTAAAAAAATCTTTATTGTTGTCATCTTAAGGATTGAGCTGTTCGGTGATGGTTTGCTGAGAGTCTGAAAGAATTTTAGAAGAAGGCATGATGACTGCAATGCAGTAGTCTGGAAAGGCCTGATGGATGAGGAGAGAATCAAGGTGTGGAGGGAATTCTTAGGGAGACCTGTAAAGGCTTGGAGATAGGGAAGTCCGCGATACGCTCAAGGGATGATCAGCAGAGACTTTTTGCTGGGAAGAAGTAGTTGATGAGTATGAATAAGGTTTCCAGAAAAACCTAGTTATAAAGATAGCTCATTGTAGGGGAAAGGAAAGAGACAGGAAGTACGGGGAGGGAGTCTGCTAATGGTACTTACTGGGAAAAGTGTTTAACAGTTAGTGGTTGACAGGAGGCTAGAGCTAGATAAACCAGAGGTGGAAATGGAGAGCCAGGAAGAGTTATCCTTTCAGAGGTCGACCATTCACTGTGGTCTTGGAAGAGTATGTCCAGCCCAGAGCAGGACAGAGGGCAAGGCAGATCATCTTTTGTCCTTGAAGTGCTGGAGGTTTCAAGGAACACTCCAGTACTCTTGGACCTTATTGAAGGGGGAAGTGAGCCCAGAGATGAGATGTTCAGGAGCTAGAAGACAAGGAAGCCTGTGAACAGATTTTTCTGAACATCTGTCAACAAGGATAAAATTGAACTCTTGCTGATAATGTGCTTAACAGTTTGAATCATAGATTGTTAGGCTGATTAGCTGGTCAGCTCTCTTACCAACGAGGCTAAATAACTTGTTTACAGGCCAAGAGCTGGGTGTAGAACATGTATGTCCTGTGGCGCTGCATTTGGAAGGTTGCATAGAGATATTTTAAGTCAATTCATTTGCTTTAGAGGTAAGGCAAGATTATAGACCCTAGCTGTAAGTCATGTAGTTGTGAATTCCTCTCTGCTCCTTAAGGTCATAGTTCCTCAACAGAGCTCAGTTAGCTTTTCTAAGCCTCAAGTCCCCATCACGTAAAATAGGAGTATTATCATAAGACTTTGAAGAGAAAACATTTTGAACACCTTGAATCCTACCATATATGTAGGATTTATGTCATTTCTTAGTAAGCCTATTGATCTGTTTCTGTGTCCATAGAGCCCAATTGTCAGCCAAATGATGCTGGTAAATACCAGCTCCCAAGGAACATGTGCATAAAAGGAGACAGATGCTGCAAAAATGTATTTGATTTCATCACTTGGCAGGGTTGAGTGACAGCCTTGGGCGGGGGTGGCAAGAATGAGAATGAGTCAAGATTGGCAGACGTGTAAGAAGCATATGTGTTCTTTTTTTTATTTAACCTTCATGATTACAGCAAAATTTAACTTGTTAATATGAGTGATACTAACAAGTAATATTAATTTGAATCTTTTAGGAGGTGATTAGGAAGGAATGTGATTTCAGGTTAGACCTGGATTTAAAGTTTAGTGGTGACCAGGGACAGATGAATCTTAATGAACCTTGGTTTTTTCATCTATAAAATGGATATACTAATACCTACCTCCTTAAGGTCCTTGTGAAGATTAAACACCTACCTCTTAAGATTCTTGTGAAGATTAATTAGGATTTGGTGTGTATTCATCCTTTATTAAAGGTATTTTATGATGATTATCTTCACACAGCTTCTAGTGGATTACTAGTTAGATGCTCTGATATTTGTGTTTGCACTTAAAATTTTTTTTCATAGCTGAACTATTCCAAGAGAATGAGTATGGATACTCACAAGAACAAAATCTGGGATTAAGGAGTACGTTCTACTTATGTTCTTGGACTTGGAGTTTAAAAAAAAACTGGGTCTAATGAGGGAGAGACTGTCTATCCAAAGTGTCTGTTTTTTAAATTTTATTTTTAATTGGCGGATAATTGCTTTACAGTGTTGTCTTGGCTTCTACCATACACCAGCATGAATCAGCCATAGGTGTAAAACTGCATAGTAAACCTAAAGCTTGGGGCTTCCCTGGTGGCTCAGTGGTGAAAAATCTGCCTGCCCGCCAATGCAGGAAACATGGGTTCAGTCTCTGGTCCAGAAATATCCCACATGCCTCAGAGCAGCTAAGTCTGTGTGCCTCAACTATTGAACCTGTGCTCTAGAGCCTGGGAGTTCAGCTGCTGAGCCCAGGTGCCACAGCTGCTGAAGCCCGCGTGCCCCAGAGCCTGTGCTCTGCAATAAGAGGAGCCACCACATGGAAAAGCCCACGCACCACAACCAGAGTAGTCCCTGCTCGCCACTGGAGAAAGCCCATATAGCAGCGAAGGCCTCGCACAGCAAAAATAAATGTTTTTAAAAGCCTAAAGCTTAATGAAGCAGAAGAGAAATATTATTGAATGATTTTTTATTATGTGCATATCTCTTTAAAGTAGCGTTGCACCACTTCCTGGCCTACAGTAACTTCTGCTCTAGTTGAAGTTGCAAGTTGCCGTCTCACCAGTCGCTTTAGCTTGCCGAGTGCTCTGTTGCTTCTTGTTCTCATGACGTTCCTCCTGTCTGCCTTTCTAGCTCTGCTTGGTGTTTTCTGTTCTGTCCAAGGGCACTTAACAGCGCTTTGTAACCGAGCACTTTACTATAGCATTCAATTTTGTATTTACTTTCATTTATCCCATTGGTATTCTCCAGATTATAGACTTCTTAAACACAGTACAAGCATGCCCCTTAACTTCACCCTTTGCCTCACACAGTGCTAGAGAAAGTGTAGTCAGCAAATGCTTAGTCTGGAATCAGACAGACACTTGCATTCTTGCTCTGCCACTTGTCAGGTATGTAACTGTGGGCAGATTACTTAGCCTCTCTGATCTTCCTTCATCTATAAAGTAGCAGTGATGCTTTATATAGCATGAGTGCTCAATAAAGGTCAATATTATTATTATTCTTTAATTCAGCCTCTTTTTATTGAGCACCTACCACATGTTAGGCCTTGTACTGGGTCCTGGGAACTGATACAGAACATAACAGACAAGATCCTTCCCTTTATGGACCAGTAGACAAAATAGACATTAAACAAATATGTAGTTATATATGCAGTAAGTACCAAGAAGGAAAAAAGCAACGGATAGAGCTCCTGAGAAATTATTTAAGCTGGTGCTTAAAGATGAATAGAATTTTTCCTGTAGGAGTGTCCCAGGCAGAGAGAACAACATGTTCACAGATGTGGGGCTAAAAAGAGCATAATGCCTCCAAAAGTCTGGAGGAGGGCCCATGTGATTGTCGCAGAGAGTCAGGGGCTGGCCTCCACACCCTGTCGGGAGCCATGAGCTCTTATGGTTCAGTTAGCTGGCAGCTGGTGCAGACCCTTTCATCACTTTCTTTTCTTTGAAATGAGACTAAGATGTAATAATTAAATCCTAAGAGTTTTGAAATTTAACTGATTAGGCATGAATAGAAATGAATTATCCCATGAAAATTTCAATAACTATGCTACCCTTTTAAGTGCCAAAGTTTTTGTTGTTTGTTTTTTAATGGATATCTTTCTAAAATACTTCTCTGACTCCTTAGTCAACAGTATGATCTTGGATCATTAAGGAGAATAAATTATGCTGTACCACGACTCACATTATTTTAACGTGGTGTGGCATTAATACCCTCAAGGTCTGTTGAGATTGCGGGGCTATTTTCACCCATTTCGAGTGGCCCAGAGTTATAAGCTTAGTGAAATGGTCTGCCTTGCTGAAGTTTACTCTTTTTTTCCTGTAAAAGTGATAGTCCCCTTTCAAGATCCTGTTCCTTCTCACTGCTGTTCCTGTCTCTAGAAACACTGTCCCTCAAATTTAACTTCTATAAACTAAAAATTTTTACTTAGCTTAATTTTACTTCTGTAAGATGCTTCTGTAAACTAAGAAAACATTACTGATTTTAGACAGTCTAACAGGTTTAGCAAGCTGATTTAGTGTGATGGTCTGCAGGCTTCTCTTAGTGGCCAAGTCCATAGGTTTTTATTGTATGGAGAGTGGCGTCAGAGATCTCTCTCCCTTGCTTCCTTACAGTGAGTGCCCAGGTTGTTGAGTTTTCTAGATATGGGATTATGTTGCCCTTTCTTGTTGACACTAGACTATTGTGGAACAAGGAGCTGATTTTTTTTTTTTTTTTCCCAAACGAAGACAGAGCAGTGGAAAAGCAAACTGAGTTGTGAAATTATCGATGAGTCATAGAATATTAAAGCTTACAAGAATTGGAAATGTTGTTGTTCCAGCTTCGTCACCTTGGTGGTGAAGTTAGGTTGCACTGGTCAGATTCACAGAGGTATTGGCAGAGCCAGAAATAAAATTCCAGTTGACCAGGTATTAAGTCAGTGCTCTCTGTGTATCATCCAGCCTCACAGGAAACTGAATAATTGAATAGGTTTGCAAGCTTGTATGCTGTTTTATGTTTAGCCCTTTTATTTCTAAGGATAGTCTCCAGGAGAACTGGAACATTTGTGATCTTATTTTTGGCTCGTGTTGTTGATCCTAGCAGTGCCTTATTTAATAGAACTGTATTCTGTTAAGGCTTTCTTCCTGCCCGCGGGAGCTTTGCCCGGGTTTGTCCCAGACCTCTCTTGCACATTGCTATGTCCTATCTATCCCTGTTTCCTGGTTGGGTTTGGAAGCCTGAACCTTCAACTCTCAGCCTTTATGGAGTCACCAGTGCCTTGTTACTTCATTTGACTCTCATTATTCCAGTGAGTGAAGGAGCATAATACAGTTTTATTCCTGAGGAATTATAATAGATTCCCAAGAGAGAAAATGATTTGTGCCTACTTTCCCAACCAGTTAGTTACTAGACCAGGTTTTAACACTCTTTTGCAGTTCTATTTTCAGTGACAGGTTGTCTTCTGTAGGTTAATATCTTGCATGTTCAGTCTTCATTTTTAGACTGCTGTTAAGTGTGTTCACAGAGTACAGACTTCACGAGCACAGTATGTGTGTTATCACTGCTGTGTCCCCAGTGCCCAAAAGAGGGTCTGGCACATGGTAGGCAAGCAGACTTTTTTTATGGAAAGAAGGCATGTGTGTGAAGGGTGACATCATTCACTCCCTGTTTATTTGCCAGAGAGGCTGTTCCTGATGGCCAGACAGTCGGGTCATCTGCAAGTGGCTTTTAAACCGGATTCCTCCACGTGAAACTGATCCAGGCTCAGTTGTGTTGGTGTGAGTTTTTTCAGTATTTTACTTTCGATGGGGTATATAACTAGAGATAGAGATTTCTCATCACCAATATTTTTTTTTCCAAGCTACAGTGACTCTCGGGACCAACTGTGAGTTCTCCTAACCATAGCAACAGTAATTTAATTAGGCTTCTAGTTTAATTAGATGTGAAGACAAAGTTATTTCTGTGAAGAATGTTGTGTTTTGTGGCCTGCCTTTTTTTCCAGATGAAACTGAAAACAAAATTGTTTTTAATTTTAGTCACTCAGTCGTGTCCGACTCTTTGTGATCCCATGGACTGTAGCCCACCAGGCTCCTCTGTCCATGGGGATTCTCCAGCAAGAATACTGGAGTGGGTTGCCATGCCCTCCTCCAGGGGATCTCCTCAAGCCAGGGATGAACCCAGATCTCCTGCATTGCAGGCAGATTCTTTACCACTGAACCACCAAGGAAGACCAAGATGGAACTAGGGATGAGCCAGATGAGCGTAGAAATGGACATTTGTGTTCATTCATGGTCTCTTAAATGTGTGAACCTCAGGCTTTTAAATGGTGGGCATTAAATGTGTGGATGAGTCTTGCATTATCCAGTGTCAAGGCGAATGTATTTCAGAAAGCTGTCACCTGCTTTCTGACATAATGAGTCCCTGGAAGCCAGCTTGGTTGTAAGTGCCCATCAGTGACTCCCTTCCACCCAGAGCTCCTCTGCTGGGGTCAGTAGACGGCTCTCAGTGCCACCTGGGAGACTAAACATCACAGTCCTCTCAACAGGTGATGAGGTGACGAGTAATCCAGTCACTCCACAAAGACTATAAGGAAGAAACGTCACCATAAATTCTACCAATAAAAGGTGCTTTCTGTTAATATTTAGAAGAATTTGTTTTTAACCATAAACACACAATTTTACCTATTTTCTAAATCTGCTTTTTACTCAACATGTTTTGAACCTTTCAAAGTTGGTAAATATCTGAACATTTTCAGTGACGCCTGGTATATTGTTTCATTGCCTGAGATAACTTCCTTAACAAACCGTCAGTTCTTCATCTAGAATATAGAGATAGAGTAATATGGGGTTGTTACGTGGATTAAGTGATAATGTGTGTGAAGCATTGAGCACAGTAGATGGCCTGCAGAGGGTAGTGAACATGCAGGCATGTAACGTCCCCCATGAAGATGTGTGATTAGCCCCTGATGATAAATTCCTGAGTGGGATTGCTTGAGTCATGTGGCTGGGACATTTTCAGTTGATTCACATCACCAAATAGCTCTCCAGAAAAGTTTAACAGCATTTTATTTACTCCACTCCCACCCACAGTGTACACAGGCGCTCTGGTCTCCACCTCTCCCTGGATGCCTATCGTCAGCTTTTCCAAAAGAGGGAAAATGTTATCACATTCTTTTTCTTTGATTACTGGTGAGATTGAATAACTTTTCAAAGGTTATTGGTCATTTCTGTGTCCATTTGTGAGTTGCGTGTTTGTGTCCTTTACCTATTTTCTGTTGAGGCCTTTGTCTTTTTCTTATTGACCTGAACACTTTGTATATTAACCCTTTGTTGTGTTGCAGATAGTTTTTCCAGTTTTGTTTCAACTTTATGTCCAATATTTTGCTATTAATTTTTTATATAGTCAAAGTAATTGATATATTAAGGGTTCTGGCTTTTGCATCATTTTTGACATGGCCGTCTCATTCTAAGTTTGTAAAAACATTTGCTCATACTTCTAGGATTTTTGTGGCTTAACTTCTTGTGTTTCAACCTTTGGTCTATGTGGAATTTAGTTTGGAGTGGGGGAGTGGTAGGAAGGAAGTTAGGAACCCAGCTTTTTATTTTTTCCAAATAGCTAGCTTCACCAACTGTCTTTTACCAATGATGTGAAATGCCTGCTTTATCATACATTAAAAGAAACTTTGTCTAGTCTTGACCTTTGTTTTGTTCTATTGATCTGTCTTGTCTATTCCTGTGCCAGTAACTGTGCTATGGGATTAACAAACCTCTCACTGGATGTGGCCAAGTTTCATGCTCATCTGCTCTTGATTGGATCAAGCTGACATTTTACATAACCAGTCTTAAATTTCTTGGTTTCTGAGCTTTCTATGATAGGATATGATTATGTAATCTGAACTACTATATTTACTCCGTGGTCCCTCTGGATGCTGATTTTGGATCACTAATCACACAAACAGCATGTTTACGTGGTTTCCCTTAATTCTGACTTGCTTCTAGAGCCTACATTTGGCTGGCTGTTTAGCAACCTGTAGTGGCCAGATCGTGTTGTCTTTCTGCTGAATAATCTACCTCTTAGGCATACTACACTGGGGCAACACAACTATTGTTTGTCAGAAATAAAACAGGCCTCAACTCTGCCACCTTTTCCATTTCAGTTTCATGCATACAGCTAATACATAACATCTTTTTTTGTAACAATGCTTGAGGCAGATTCTCTACCTGCTGTTGGCTGGACTCCTCAACTCCTAAATGTTTTTGTATATTTATTATTTTCATATTCTAGGATGTTCATTGGAAATACTGTGTCGGAGGTTTGGGGTTTTCTGTTCCTGAAGGGCTTATTCTGCCTTGTGGTTCTTTCTACCCACCGAACTTTGTCCTCTGCTCTTATTTCTCTTATTCATCTTACTTTGCCTTGATTAGAGCAGTTGAACCATAGCTTATTAGTTGATTATGTTCTGCTGTATATACCGCTGGAAACCTTCCTTGTGTGAGTAAGTGATCCTGTGGCGTCGTGTCAGTTTTCTTTGGGTATTTCAAGAAGTGATTTTCTTTTCACACACATTTCATTTTCTCTGTTTTCATTATCTTTCCATTCCCATCATAACTGTGTTTATCCTGTTCTTGAAGTTCTTATTTAACAAGTACTTGATATACTGTATACTCAGAACTTTATGAGTTGGTGAAATTAATATGTTTTACAATATGTTTTATCAGTGTTATCCTTTGAATTTTTTCAAAATACTTGCCTATATCTTCGTGTTTGTTCTGCCTGCACAACCCCCTCTGCCATATCCACTATTATTTATATCTGTTCCCACCTGTGTAAGCCCTGTTTAAATCTCAGTGGACAGACTTTTATTTCTTCATAGTCAAATATTTGAGTTTCTCTTCTATATAGTCTACTCCTGGCCATTGCCTCTAAACACTTTGATGTGTTTGGGGGAACTTCACCAATTTTTGACGATATGGAGTTGATGGGAACTACAGTGGAAGGAGAGGAATAAGATCACTATTGTACATGTGAATACTCAAGAACACACTGCTGCTGCTGCTGCTAAGTCACTTCAGTCGTGTCCGACTCTGTGAGACCCCATAGACGACAGCCCACCAGGCTCCCTCATCACTGAAATTCTCCAGGCAAGAACACTGGAGTGGGTTGCCATTTCCTTCTCCAATCATGAAAGTGAAAAGTGAAAGTAAATTCACCCAGTCATGTCCGACTCTTAGTGATCCCATGGACTGCAGCCTACCAGGCTCCTCCGTCCATGGGATTTTCCAGGCGAGAGTACTGGAATGGGCTGCCATTGCCTTCTCCACAAGAATACACACTAGTGTTTAATAATGTTTTGGCTGCAGTAAGGGCATGGGAAGAAACCCTATTTAGCCATTATTTACCAAAATGGTGGAAACCACATTAGAGGGAGCGGGGGTTACACACAGGTCAATTTTGGTAGCAAGGGTTTGTGAATAGACTTCTATGGAGTTATTCAGGGAATTCTTAATATCTTGTAAGATCTTGTGCTAGGCCTGACAGGTAATACCAGATCATACTGTTTACCATCTAAGAAGTCCCAGCATAATTTGAGAGTACAAGCAACAGTACTTTGAAAGTACTATACAATTTACAGTACAAGCAGCATCCATAAGTACTGTGGAAAGTAATACCTAAGAAGAGATCATTCAAGCTCTGATAACTAGGAACTAGAATGGTTGGTTTTACATGGGAAAATGGGGTTTCAGCTGTCTTTCAGATCTTTTGCACTGTTGTAGTCCCTCTCTTGTGGCTGTCAAAAAGAAACACCCACAATATGGGGTGAAGCCACTATGAAAACAGTATGGAGGTTCCTCAGAAAACTAAAAATGGAATTGTCATATGATCCAGCATTCCCACTCCTGGGCATATGCCAAACAGAACTCTGATTTGAAAAGATTCACGCACCCCTGTGTTCATAAGCAGCACTATTTACAATAGCCAAGACATGAAAACAGCCTAAATGTCCATCAGCAGATGTATGGATAAAGAAAACGTCTATGTGCAATGGAATACTGTGTATATGTGTGTGCTTAGCCACTCAGTTGTGTCTGACTCTTTGCAACCCCGTGGACTGTAGCCTGCCAGACTCTTTGGTCCATGGAATATTCCAGGCAAGAATACTGGAGTGTGTTGCCATTTCCTCTTCCAAGGGATCTTCCTGACCAGGGATTGAACCTGTGTCTCCTGCATTGGCAGGCAGATGCTTTACCACTGTGCCACCTAGGAAGCCCTAATGGAATATTACTCAGCCATTAAAAATAATGAAATAATGTCATTTGCAACAACATGGATGGATCTAGAGATTATCGTACTAAGAGAAGGTAGTCAGAAAGAGAAAGACAAATACCATGACATCAATTACATGTGAAATCTAAAATGGGACACAAATGAATATATCTACAAGACAAAACCACACTCACAGATATGGAAAACTGACATGTGGTTGCCAAGGGACTACAGGGGAGGGAGATTGGGAGTTTGAGATTAGCAAATGCAAACTATTGTAGAAGAATGGATAAACAACCAGGTTCTACTTTGTATAGCACAGCGAACTGTATTCAATATCCTGTGGATAAACCATTATGAAAAAGAATGTATACATGTTTAACTGAGTCACTTTGATGTACAGCAGAAATGAAACTCAACATTGTAAATCAACTATACTTCAATAAAATAAACTTAAAAAAAAATCCTGCCATATAATGCTGAGGAGCATTGGAAAAGTTCAGAACAGAACCCTTCTTTAAAACCTGACCTTTTAAAAGGTATTCTTACTGGGTATAGATCTCTGTCTTTACAGTTTTTCCCCAGTTCTTTAAAGATTTTGATACACTGATTTGCATTGTTTATGAAGAGAGATCTTCTATTATTCTTTATTCCTTGGTATGTAATATCATTTTTTCTTCTGGACACTTGTAAGAGTTTTATCTATCACCAATTTTAAACAATTGGAACATGATTTGCCCTGATATAGTTTTCACTGTGTTTCTTAAGCTTGGGGTTTGTGAGGTTCTTGGATCTCTGGGTTTATATTTTTCATTAACTTTTGGGAAACATTGGTTATAATTTCTTCAATTTTTTTCTATTTCCACCATCCACATCTTCTAGACTTCAATTACATGTGTGTGTGTGTGTGTGTGTGTGTGTGTATTAATTCATTTATGTATAGTTGCTTGAAGTTCTTTACTCAGTGATTCTCTGTTAATATTTATATATTTGGCCTTTTTTTTTTTTTTTGCTGTGTTTCTCTTTGGATAGTTTCCACTAGGTATGGCTTCCAGTTTATTAATCTTCTCTTCCGCAATGTCTGATTTCCTGTTAATCCTTTTCATTGTAATTTTCATCTAGGATTTAAAATACTCTTCCATAGCTTTAATGCTCATCTTTGCTCAATCTATTCTCTAACTTCTTGAGTGAACATATGGAGTATTATTATAACTTTTAATGTCTTTAATATTATTTGTGTTATTTCTGGGTCAATTTGGTTGATTTTTCTCCTCATTATAGGTCCTGTTTTCTTCTTTGCATGTCTGGATTTTTCTATTGTTGACTGTTGGACATGGTGAATTTTACCTGCTTGAGTGCTATATATTTTAATATTCTATAAGTATCCTTGAACTTTGTTCAGGGTCATGGTTAGGTTGCTTGACAATAGTTTGATCCTTTTCAGTCTTGTTTTTAAGTTTTTTAGGCAAGACTAGAATAGCGTTTAGGGTTATTTCTTCTTCATTACCAAGGTAAAACTTTTCTGAGTATTCTGTCCAGTTCCTTGTGAAATGTGTTTTCTGTATGGTTGTTGGGAACAGGAGCTGTTTCTGGTCCTGAGCAAGGCCCTGATAGTGTTTCCTTCAGTTTTACCCTGGCCTCTGGCAGATTCCTGGCGCTCAAGTGATGGTTAGCGCTCGGATGAAAGCCTGGCAGGGTGGTTAGGGAGCCCAGTCTGCAGATCTCCACTGTTCTCGTTCTGCACAGCTCTCTCCTCTGTCACACACTTCACTATGAACTCCAGCCTCTTTGGCCTCCCCAGACTGTCGGCTCATCTCTTCAAGGGAGAAAGACCCCTGGGCTCTGCCTGTCTCCCCGTCCCTGTGCCGTGGCCTGAGAGTTATCTCAGGGCAGTGCACCGGGCAGATGTAGGCCATCATGTGCTGCCTCTCTTTCAGGGGCCATTGTCCTTCATTGCTGAAAGCCCAGTGCCTTGAAAATTATGTTTTATGTGTTCTGTGTTGGTTTTCATTTTATTTTATTTTTAGTTGTTTCAGGTGGAAGGTAAATCTGATCCATGTACTCCATCTTGGCTGGAAACAGAAGTCCTCTCAGAATAGAACTTTAACATTGCATACTCATTTCTGTCTTGAAGAAATTAAGTGGATCTTGCCTTGTCTTTTCACTCCATTATCCTCCCTTTCAGAGCTCTGAGTTCTAATCTTCCTTGTCTTCCATGTGCTATGCTGTTTGTGCCGCGCTCAGTCGCTCCTTTATGTCCAACTCTTTCTAGCCCGCCAGACTCCTCTGTCCATGGCATTGTCCAGGCAGGAGTACCGGAGTGGGTTGCCATGCTCTCCTCCAGGGAATCTTCCCAACTCAGGGATCGAACCCACGTCTCCTGTGTCTCCTGCATTAGCAGATGGATTCTTTACCACTGTGCCGGCAATAAAGAATCTGGCTGCCAATGCAGAAGACATGGGTTCAATCCCTGGATCAGGAAGATTCCCTGGAGGAGGAAATGGCACCCCATTCCAGTATTCTTGCCTGGAAAATCCCATGAACAGAGGAGTCTGTAGGCTACAGTCCATGGGGTAGCAAACAGTCAGACACGACTTAGCAACTGAGCACACTATGCTGTGTATTAGTTGCTAAAATGAATAGGCTTGGTCCCTGCACCAGATGGGCTTCAGATCTAATGAGGGAGGCAGGCATGAGTCTTGTTGCTATAATTAGAAGTAATATATGTTTTGAAATGTCTAAGATGCTACCACAGTGTAGAATGACATGTACACTTTGTAAACATCACAAATAAGCAGTAGTATTAATGGCCTTTTGCTGACATTTGTAAATTCTGTCTCCTAATCATGACCAGATTGTCCACACTTTTCCTGGACATCTGTAATCTTCCTGTTAAAGGGGTAGGATTGAATCTGTGGTCTTGGTTCCCCAATTCTCCTGTATTTGTTTCCTTTCCTTATGACCTTTTCATTCTATCTGAGCTTTGGTCTGTTGTTAGATCTAATTCATTTTTTTCTTTTATGTACAGCACTGTAAGAGTGGTAAAGCCTGAAATATAAAAAATTAATTGCATTTTCTCTAGGTGGATGAGTTTTCTCAGTGAATTTATGCATTTTCCAAAGTAAAATGTAATTGGTTGCTGGGAAGGGAAGGCTAAAGGTAGCAGAAGGCCACTATTACAGTTAATGAATTTCACTTCCATTTTCCCAAAGGAACTCTGGATGGTGAATGAGGTCAACTATACTCTGATTTGTTTGGGTTAAGTTGAAGGTTGCTAGTGTCATCTAAGAGTCCTCCTCTTTCTGTGACTGAGCAATAGAAGATATGAGTAATGCCAGTGTGTCTGCTGACTGGATCAGGTGTGTAGAACATTGCCTGAAAAGTGAAAGCTTGATAGAGCTAGCAAGAGCTCCAGTGATGGAATTTTTCTTTTATCCTAATCAGCTTTTGTGCCCAGAGCCTGTCTTGGAAAGATAGCCTTTGTTTAGATAACTGTTAGCCCGTGCAGTCTGTCTGGTATTTGTGGAAACTCTGGATATCCCTGTTTCTCCTCAAGGAGCTCATTGATGTAATTTCAGACACTGTATCCTCACTCAAGAGAACATGCCGTCTTGCTCTGTGTGGTATCTTAGAAGACGTGCTGCTGTATCCGTTTTTAAGCTGCTGAGTCCAGATGTCTCTAGCAGCAGACTGCTTTTTCTCAGATGCTTGGCCAGCTTACATGTGTGAATAGCCTTTCTGTCCTGCAGTGGCTGTGAGAAGCTCTGCGCATTTGAGAGTTAACTAGCGTTTACTGAGCAAGCCGTCTGTGTGGCACTGAGTGTACTATTTACAGAGATTGTACAAGAGATTCTGTCGGCCTCAAAGCTACTTACAGTACAGGGGAAAATAGCATAGGTGAATTTAGCGACCCATCTAGTAGGACCACAGAAGAAAATTAGAAGATAAGCCAAACAGTTAATGTGTGCGTTCTGTTTCTTTAGACATCTCTGTTGGGATTGGTGGCTTAAGTAACCATGCAGCTGGATCCCACCATTTATAGACATGCTGTATTTTGAATCAACTTTGTGGTTTGGGAAGGATATATAAATCAACAAATGCTTATTGAGCATGCAAAGTATCATAGTAGGCACAGGGCATACTGCAGCTATAAAAATTATATCCTCGGCTCCTAAGGAACTGCTCATATTTGGAAAGGCAAGGCATATTGAAGGTTTTAAAAATCTTTGTAATATTTTTAAGTCTTCAGAAAAGAAAAGCATAGTCTTCAACAGACTACTAACTCCTCTTGGTGGTGGGGCTGTGGTGAGGTCGTGGTGGGGAAGAGGAAGAATCTTCACTTCTTACTGTATACATTTCTAATATTAGCATATGTAGTAAGAAGTTTTTACCAAGTGCCAATATTGCCTTTTTGGTATTCTTTCTTTATCGGTTAAAAAAGTGATAGAGACTAGATTATACACATAATGTTAACTTTGAGTATCTCTGTGTGATAAAATTTATATTTTCTTTGTTGTGTCTCTCTGTTATTGTCTGGGCTTCCCAGGTGGCTCAGTGGTAAAGAATCCACCTGCCAAGCAGGAGACATGGGTTCGATCACTGGCTTGGGAAGATCCCCTGGAGAAGGAAATGGCAACCCATTCCAGTATTCTTGCCTGGAGAATCCCATGGACAGAGGAGCCTGACAGGCTCCAGTGCATGGGGTCACAAAAGAGTCAAACAAGACTTAGTGACTAAACAACATTATCATCTGCTTTTTTCTATAATGGATATATATTATTTTATAAATAGAGAAGAAAATATTGGAAAACCAAAACTCGAAAGGACCTACAATGATTATTATAACAGATTTTAATATGATTACCATATTTTGGATATAATATACCAGCTTTCCCTTTTTTGTCTCCTCACTTTCACCACAACTTTATTAAGGTGGTTCTGTTATTATTAATATTATTACTGTTATAGTTATTATTATTAAATAAAAAGGTGAAACAAGGGCATTTACTCTTGCTTCTTTCCCTTGTCATTTGGATGTAATAGCCTAGAACAAAAGGAATCCAGCTATTAGCTATTTGGCTGTACTGTGAAGGCTTCTTAGAAAAATTTAAATTATGCTGATTGGGTTACAATTATATCTGTCATTGTGGGCTGTGATCTCTTGTTTTAAAATATCCTAAGAATACTTTCTATATCTTTATATTTAGTTCTGTTGGAGAAAGCAAATAAATTATCCCATCTCCCCATCTGGTGTGCAGTGAAGAGAACTCATCTGCTTGGCTTACTTTATGTGAGAGAGAATTAAAATTTCCAAGTTATTTGTGATTCAGGTTAAGTAGTTAAATGCTGTCTCTTCCAAATTTTGTTCCAGAAATCCATATCCCCTTTTAATTGTAAAGATAATTACTTTGAAAGTAATAGTGGTCTGTGTTATTTAAAGAAGTCAAAGATTGAAGAGGAGATGTCATTTCTAAATGAGTTTTTTTTCCCCCTTATAGCATGTATTCGATGATCTCAGTGGCTCAGTATCCTTGTCCTGGGTTGGAGACAGCACTGGGGTAAGTAATGTTTTGACTTTGTTGATTCAGCCTAGCAAGAAGATGGTGTAGATTTGGGGGAGTTTAAGTGCTAAATGTTTTACCTTCTGAAATTGTCTCCAACTTCAGCTGTAGGAAATGCGTTTGTAGGACAGACTTCCAGAAGGCTGTGGTTGGCTTTTAGAACTAGAAACATCTTGTGACCACCTTCTTCCATAATAGAAAGCTAGACACCTTTTTAGTCTTTGGTGACTGCTTGATATCAAGACGAACAAGAAGAAGAAAAGAGGAGAGTGCTGTGTGAAAAGGGAGCCTTACAATTCTTGGGAAAACTTCTATGTGGAAGCAGAAAATGGCACATTACACATGTTGGCATTTTTCCTCCAAACTGTATTGTTACTGTATCCTTTCCCATAGTTAGTGTTAAAGGACTGTGGCAGCCATGGGCTTATCGCTGTTTAGCTCCATCTGTTGGCCTTTCCCCAACCACAAAGGAGGTAGGTACTGCCAGGACTTGGGGAATGAGACAGTCATAAGCTTCTCCTTAACCCTCCTAGCATGTAACCTGACTCCCACTGGGAGGTTTGCTGAGGATTCATTGGCCTCAGGTCTTGAACAGGGCTTGACATTACCTGGCTCTGTTATTATCCTGCCTGAGTAAGGGCAGGGACCACAGCTCATGCCCTCCAGTATTCCAGTATTCAGTATGAATCAGAGCACTGAGGCACGTGAGGCTATATCAGAAGCCGAAAGAAATACAGTTTTTGTACGAAAGAGCAAGTTACTAATTTTTAAATTGCTGGTAGAATTTCTTTAAGCCTGTCTCATTTGCTTCTAAAATTTGAGTTGTTCCCTATTTCCCATGATTTATCACTTTATCTAAGATAGTTGGTATCTCCAAGATTTCTTGTTATATGGCTGTATGAGACTCCCTAGCCTCTTATTCCAGTTTATCACAATCATATCTTCATGTGTGTTTTCTCTAGAAAAATACTAAATCTAAAATTGATTTCATGGAGAACTAATAGCAGGGAGAAGAGGAAAAGGACAGATGTGACATAGCAACCTCTATTAGAGCATTCACTCTATTCTAGCCTTGTCAGCGGAAAGAGAGATGATTCTTGGCTGAGAATATCTTAGAATAATGTGGATACAAAATAGTTAAATTCTTCCTTTGCTGTTATTTGGAGTTGATTAGCTCTGTTTCACACTGCATCAGGTGTAGGCAACAAAATAAGCTGATCTCAACAAAATAAGCTGAGAATTTGAATCATTGTAAGCCATAATCACTTGGTCCTTCTTGGTTTTCAGATGTATTATAATATAGGCTACTGTGAAGCAGAATTATTGGCAATCTTTCTGATATTCAGATATTGCAAACATGTAATTGGATTATGTTTCTTATTGACCACGTGCTTTTGTCTCTCCAGATCATTCTAGTCTTAACCACCTTCCATGTACCACTGGTAATTATGACTTTTGGACAGTCCAAGCTATATCGAAGGTGAGATGCCTAGCATATGATTGGGGAATTTGATTGAGTAACATATTGTGATGTAAGTTCTCTGCTTTTCTAGGCATGATGGGATCTAACAGTTGATTTAAGAGATCTTCTGGCTGTCTTAAATTTTCACCAGATGGTCGCCCTCAGCACATTTTTTATTATCGATCTAGTTGGCGCCCTGAAGCAGCATGAAAAGGAGTCTAGCTCCAAGGAAGTGAGGTTGGCCTGGCTGAGTGGCAGAACAGTAAAAGAGGATGAAGAGTCTGTAGGAGTGTGTGCGCTGATTTAAATGGACATTTATTTGTGGGGAGGTAGCATAGAGTAGAAATGGCAACCCGCTCCAGTGGCTTGCCTGGAGAATCCCAGAGACAGGGGAGCCTGGTGGGCTGCCGTCTCTGGGGCTGCACAGAGTCGGACACAACTGAAGCGACTTAGCAGCAGCAGCAGCATAGAGTTTAGCCATCTTTCTACTTATTATGAGGACAAAATGGTTTTATACTCCTGAAGTAACAATCCTTACTGTACCTTCCAAGTGATTTTTGTTTTTTGGCCCCACCATGTGGCTTGAGGGATCTTAGTTTCCTGATAAGATATTGAACCCAAGCCCTGGCAGTGAGAGTGTGGAGTCCTAACCACTAGACTGCCAAGGAAGTTAGATATCTAAAATCTAAAATATTAGATAATATTTTTCATCTAACATGAGCCCCAAACAGATTGTTTTTAGGTCTAAAGGAGGTTCTCAGGTCAGACCTACCAAAGTGCCTAGTAATGATGATGGTAATATATGTTCTGGGACTATAGTCTATACTGTGACATTCACAAAGTTTGAGAGTTTTCTTTTCAAAGGTCCAGCTTGGTTAAAGGGTAGGATTCTTTTCCTTACCCGTAAGAGTCAAAGCCAGCTAACTCCCAGAAGTTGCTGATTATCTTCTCAATCATGTGTATCTATCCCATTTTCTGCCTAGGGACCTAAAGAAATTTGACATTTCAGCAGATAATATAAAAAATATCCTCTGGGCCAAAAGATCTCCCAGGAGCCACCATACTTTCTCAGGGTTCTTTGCTTGATTGTTACGTTGGCCAAGGTGGGAATGAACCCATGTTGAAACTCTAATATGTATCAGTCCAGCCTCCCTTTCCCAATAGGTGAGACTTGACTGCTGCTCCTGAGTCTGGAGCCAGTGCTTTCTGCCCTTCAACACAGAGACTTTAATTTAAAAATAGGTCAAGAAAGAATTGCCATCTTGAAATTGTTGTACACTGCATGAAGGCAGGTTCTTGACTAACTTGGGGTTCTCCAGCAACTAGCTAAATGACTGACACATAACAGACAGGCAGTACATATTAATTGAATGAATGAATGCCTTGCCTTCGTTCTCAGGCTAATAGTATTTTTATTTGTTTGATAAGGATTGGCAAGGTATTACAGAATCCTAATTCTAGAAGGGACTGTAATTTATAGGTGATTTTGTTTATTAAGTTAGAAAACTAGTTGAACCATTTCGGGTAGATGAAAAGTATCCTGTTTGGGAAGGAAAAAAATGCATTAAAATTTTTGTAACTTTAGTAAACTCTTTCCATTTTTTAAGAAACTTTGCTGTTGTAAAAGTCTTTGTGATACAGTTTTTCTTACCGATTCACCTTCCATTAAAAAAGCAATGCAATCATATTATAAAACATTGGAAATTTTAAATGAAAAAAAAATTCACCTTAAAGTCAAGTAATCTTATTTAGAGTTTATTATCTTGACTTTTCTCCTATAATGTTGTACCATATAACCCTGTAGTCTTAGGAAGCAACATGGTACATTGTAAAGTTACCTCTTGGCATATAGGCCTGGGGTTGAATCTCAGCATTATTTGTGAGCAGAATGAACTTGGGTAAGTCATTTAAACCTCCCTGAGTCTTTTTGTGATCTGTAAAAGAAGGATGATAATAACAGCCACCTTAGAGCCATTGAGAGTTGTGCTTTGCAGCACCTATCATGGAATAAGAACTTGGTACTGTTAGCTGTTGCCTTGCCAATGGCCAGATGTGGCATGTAACCAGCATGTACTGGCACTGTGGTACTATTAGTAGTTTTTTAAATGAGTTGAAGCCTTCCATACCAGTTGATAAAAGGTAATTTCCTGCCTGCCCCCAGATGCCTCCATAGCTTCTACAAGTACACCCCAACCCCAGCCAACATGCAAGTGTTACCAACACCTAATGTTATGAACTATAACCATTCTGATTGGTCACTGCTCGTACCATAATAGTTGTCAAATTCTTATCAATTTTGTTAGATCAAAATAATTTACTTAGTCATTATTCTCTTGGACACCTAAGTTGTAGTTTTTTCACTATTGTTAATGCTGCTGTGATAAATATCACACATGTATGTCATCAGTTCAGTTCAGTTGCTCAGTCGTGTCCGACTCTTTGCGACCCTATGAATCACAGCACGCTAGGCCTCCCTGTCCATCACCAACTCCTGGAGTTCACTCAAACTCATGTCCATAGAGTTGGTGATGCCATCCGGCCATCTCATCCTCTGTCGTCCCCTTCTCCTCCTGCCTCCAATCCTTCCCCACATCAGAGTCTTTTCCATTGAGTCAACTCTTCACATGAAGTGGCCAAAGTATTGGAGTTTCAGCTTCAGCATCAGTCCTTCCAGTGAACACCTAGGACTGATCTCCATTGGACCTTGCTTCTATCACCAGTCACATCCTGGGTATTGTTTTTGCTTTGGCTCCATCCCTTCATTCTTTCTGGAGTTATTTCTCCACTGATCTCTAGTAGCATGTTGGGCACCTACTGACTTGGGGAGTTCCTCTTTCAGTGTCCTATCATTTCGCCTTTTAATACTGTTCATGGTGTTCTCAAGGCAAGAATCCTAAAATGGTTTGCCATTCCCTTCTCTAGTGGACCACATTCTGTCAGACCTCTCCACCATGACCTGCCCGTCTTGGGTGGCCCCACACGGCATGGCTTAGTTTCATTGAGTTAGACAAGGCTGTGGTCCGTGTGATCAGATTGACTAGTTTTCTGTGATTATGGTTTCAGTGTGTCTGCCCTCTGATGCCCTCTTGCAACACCTACCATCTTACTTGGGTTTCTGTTAAGAAGATGCCTATTCCAGTTTATATTACGGTAGCAAATGAAAACCTCCTCTCTGATCTCTGCATGTTTTGAATCCTTTACTAAACTCCTTCTCTTGTTTGAATTACGTTCGAAACCTGTTGCTCCAGCCCCTCTTTTGCTTGCCTTCTGAATTCACGTGTTAGCCTGTATAGTGCTCTTCAATCAGGTGGCTAGAACTGGACCTGACAGACCAGAGTCATACCTATGGGGAGTGAAGTGTTTTCATGACTGCTTTTCCTGTCCTTTTACTTTTCAGCGTTGTGCTTTCTTTGAGACAACCCCAAACAAAACAAAACAGTATCACTGTGTTACTGCTTAAATACCTACCACCCTCTGACTCAGCCTTTTTCCATCCTGTATTTGTCTAGTCTTGTGAGAAACCACTAATATATACTTTACTAGAGAGTAAAGCAAGTTGTTTCTGGTACAGTATGTTAGTAAGGTTCTTTTTCTTCATTTTGCACACCAGGTTTGTTTGTTGGGTTTGTTTGGTTTTACCAAGGTCATTTTGAATATTAATTACTTCCTCCCTGCTGTGAAGTGAAAACTCTTCCAAAATTTGGGTGGACACTGTAAATATGTTTTGTTGCCTCTCCAGCTAGGCTGGCCTGGCCTAGCCTAAAGTGACTCATGTTGTTGGACACACCAGCCAAGAGTCACGTGTTGCTTCAAAAATGGGAAAGGGAGGGAGCAATTTGAGCAAAATGAGTCCTGAATATGCTGAGCTTGCGCAACTGAGAAATCAGATAAAAGCCTGTTGAATCTGCTCTGAAGACTCTTCTGTGTTTCGCAGCTTTAATGATTGTATTATTTATTGGATTGTCTTTCTCTCTCAAGTCTTAAGTGGTCAAAGGTTCATTTGGGATTCAAATAGGAGGCAGCTACTCAGATGCCCCCTGCCATAAGCAGCACCGCATGGAGGTGTGTGTGAGGAGATGGAAGTTAGCTGTCTCTGTTACCTGTGCTGAGTTCAGGGAGCACACTTCAGAAAGAGGATGGTACAGGGAGGGAGGAGAAGGGGGTTCAGGATGGGGAACACGTGTATACCTGTGGCGGATTCATGTTGATGTATGACAGAACCAATACAATGTTGTAAAGTAATTAACCTCCAATTAAAATAAATAAATTTATATTAAAAAAAAAGATTTGGGAAATAAAGTCCCTGAGCATTAATGATTGGATAGAATTGAATAACATACTAATATCTTCAATTAAAGGGAATCATATTTAAATAGTATAAATTTTGATTCCCTCTTCAGGAATATTAATTCATATAACAGATTATAAAGTTCATTTACCTCTGACTTGCAAATATGAAATTTAAAAGGAAATAACTAGCTGTAGTTAAGATGATAATTTGATTTTCAGCAACAGATGTTGTGTGCCTTTTTGTTTTATGGCCCTTTGAATCTAACCTTTCATTGTAAGATTAACTTAGTGAAGCACATTATGTACAGCAAAATTCTACGCCAAGTTAACAAAAAACTGCTGGACTGTTGTACTTGTGATTTCTGTTTCCTATTGAAAGTTGTTCAAATTTTGGAAATTGGTAAGGGAATCTAAGAGATTTCACATTAAAGTTTATACTGTAGTCAATGTAAGTTTTTCAGGAAGTTACCTGAGGTTTAATAAAAAGGATAACTTAAAAATATGCAACAGAAACTTCTCTGACAGTTTAGTGGTTAAGACTCCATGCTTCCACCACAGGAAATGCAAGTTTGATTCCTGGTCAGGGTACTAAGAACCCACATGGTCAATAAATAAATAAACAATAAAGATATGCAGCAGATATTAAAGCAGAGTTCAGTAAACCAGGTTCTCCAAGGCATCTCGTTATGACAACTTTTTTAATGATATGCTTGGCTCAGTTTTCACCGTAGTAGATTAGCAATGACTGCATATTCTAATTGCAAGGTTAGCATAAATTCTGTTTGCAGAATATATCTTTCTGCTTTTTGTTTCTTAAAGTTTATTAAATGATAATGGCATTTTACTGCACCTTCATTTTTACAAACATAGGGCATATAAAAATCATGAACTAGGTGGTTTTTGTCACTTAAATATTCCTATGATTTTCATAGGAATGAAAATCCTGTTCTTAGAATTGTCTTATTATCAATCAGAGCAAAATAAGGACCTCAGATACATACTCATATTCCTTCTGATAAAAAGTTGTGTGATTTTATTTATAATATTTCACCCTCTTTATTGCCCTACTTGTATTTTCAAAATTTCTGTAGAAAACATGCATCCTTTTCAAATAAGTATAAAACACAATGAAAATTAAATTAAAACACATAAGGTAGCATCAGACAGTTGGGGTTAAAACAAATAAACTGAAGTATTGGGAATTCAGGTTAATGTAGATTCAGATTCTGCCCATCTCACCCAGCAGTGGTTTCAGGTCTGTAAGTCTTTTGGAACATTTTAATAAGCTACATTCTCATTATTGATCTTTTAACTGGAAATCTCAATGCAGTTAGTTCTCATTCACAATAGTTATGTTCTCCAGTCTCCATGAATTACTGAGTTAGTGAATACTGAGCCATTGCTTCTAGGGGAAATACAGAATTCAGTTCCTGCAAACCTCTAGCCACAGCATTCATTTTCATCAGTTGATCAGTCTATTAACCTTGTTTTATGTGTGTTTCTGTTTAAAGATACGTTATGTGTATTATTGATTCATTGAGCTCACAACCAACTGTTGCAGAGAGAAGCTTATCTAACTCACATATTTTCTCCAGAAACACTAAGCAGCACTTCATAACTATGCTTGGGGACTATTTAAATAGCAAAGCACTAACAGAAGGCACAAAAATGCAAAATGCAGAGCAGTAAACAGACTGTGAGGAAGATACTCATGCACAGTATAAGAGCTGAAACAAGAAAGCAGGCCAGCTGCTTGTTGGACTTCAGAAGGGAACATGAGCCCCAAGTGACACATTTTTCACTGCCCTATGCATATCTGCCAGTGACTAGGAAAGTGCCATGAGTATTGATTTGGGGTTACAAATCTGAGTAGACAAATTTATAAATATGGACTCTGTAAATAATGAGGATAGCTGTATAAGCTTTCTCAGTTAGTGAAAACTACAAAACTAACTTTTCTGGAGTTTGTTGTCTTCCTTTTTGCTTTTATGTAATAATTTATAGTGACTTAATCATGGCAAAAATGAATTAAAGGAGTAAAGAAGTGGATAGGCCTGAAAGTCAACCAAACAAGGATATTTATGCTTGATTGTTGAAAAAAGTAAAATGTAAGATTTTCTGAGATATTTATTGTAGGATTCTTTTATTGTTACTTTTCACTGAATGTCGACAGGTCAAATGCCCATTGTCACAGTTCCTCTGTATTATAAATGAAAAGTGGTCAAAAACAGAAGTGTGATTCTTGGTTATTGGCATTTGGGTTGAGTGTCGATCAACATGTTAGTCTTCTGGAAAAATACCCTCCTGAGTCCTTCATCTTAGGAGGAATTTGAATGTTATGTCTTATCAGAACTCCATGTGATGATTACTTTTTTTCCATTTATTTAAATAACGTCTAGATTTTTCATGTTCTTTGGTGGTATTAGGCTCTATCCCAAAAGCGTTTTTACTCCAGTACTATTTTTTGTTCATTTCAGTTCAGTCGCTCAGTCGTGTCCGACTCTTTGCGACCCCATGAATTGCAGCATGCCAGGCCTCTCTGTCCATCACCAACTCCCAGAGTTCACTCACACTCACGTCCATCGAGTCAGTGATGCCATCCAGCCATCTCATCCTCTGTCATCCCCTTCTCCTCCTGCCCCCAATCCCTCCCAGCATCAGAGTCTTTTCCAATGAGTCAACTCTTCGCATGAGGTGGCCAGAGTACTGGAGTTTCAGCTTCAGCATCATTCCTTCCAAAGAACACCCAGGGCCGGTCTCCTTTAGAATGGACTGGTTGGATCTCCTTGCAGTCCAAGGGACTCTCAAGAGTCTTCTCCAACATCACAGTTACAAATGTACATATTCTTATACATCTTTACACCACAGATATAGCAAAAGTGATCATTTATTTTTGCTAACCAGAAAGAACTTTGTTAGGTTTGATGTATAGATTGTTATTAAAAAGACTTACTTCTAAAGCAGATGGTTTCACAGGGCTTTAATGTTTCCTGTTCATAACTCTTAATTACCATATGGAATTTGAAAAGTGATTTATTTTTCAATATGTTTCATTGATTTCCTCTCCATGATATATGATGTATGCCAATATATATGCTGATAAAAGATAAAGCCACTTTAAAGAAAAGTGCCATATTTAATATATTCCTGGGCCCAACATGGCCTTGACAAAACACTACTTATATCCCAGCAGGTTGACACTGGTCTATCAGGCTCCATTTGTTTATCTGGCTAAAGTGCCAGAGTGTTGTAGCAGATGATTTTTTGTTTCTCTCATGTTGCTTTCTTTTTCTGAAGGGCAGGGATGTGTTTGTTGTGCCAAGTTCTTGAAAAGCAAGCGCACTTGCCAGCAGGTTTGTGGAGGTTCCCTGGGATGTCATGAAGGAGGGGTGATTTGTGAACTGGTGATAATCAAGCTGCTGCAAGCCCTTTAGGACATGGTCTGAGCTGCTGATGATGTATGCACTGTAGAACTAGGACTTGAATATGCATATCTCTTGGCCTGCTGTCGAGAAGATAAGAACTTTTCTTATACTCAGAAGTCAAAGGAAGGGTAACAGGAATCTGTTGGGTGGTTTCCCATCCCTATTTTATATAGTTTTCTCTGTGTGTGTTCTAAGAGATGGAAAGACAACTTAAAAGTCCCATGTAGTTTGCTTTAGCATAGTGAAGGGACCTGTACCTTCACTCAGAGATACTTCCCTCCTGTCTCTCTCTAGTTTCCTCTAAGTGGACCTTTCCTGACAGGACACAAGCCCTGACAAGAAAGAGCAGGACCACTGGTTGCAAAGGAGGAATTCCTTACACATAACTAAAAGTTGTCTCAAGTTTGGGGCTGAGCATTAAGAGAATTAGATTGTAGTTTCAGTTTTGCCCTTAATTGACTGGTTGACTTATGATGAATTGCTTCCCCTCGAACCTCCTCCTCTGTGAAATAAGGGAGTTGGACAAGATGTCTCTTCAGTTCCTTGCCTCTCTCATGGTCTGTGGTTCTGTGATTCTTTTTCTGTTGAGGCTGATAGCAAAACTGTACCGCCTCTTAAGTCATATTCTATCAGTGAAGACCACTGTACATTGCATTTATCATGGGCAGCTGACTTGCCGTGCACTGTGGTCATCAGTTATGGATACTGAAATTTAATTAATATTAAGATCTAGCATTATATATCATGTTAGAGTTGTGCATAGTATTAAATACTCCTGACTCTTTTTCCTCTTACTTTTTGAAATCTAAAAATTGACTTTAATACTTCTCAAAGATATTGATGAAATGAACTTTTGGGAAAAGGTTTAAACAGCCTAGGAGTGGAGATTAAGTTTATCTGTCTTCTTTAGCTGTGTGCTGCAAGCATTAAGAGATTTGTGCCTAAGGATGGTAACTCTGGGGGAGGAGGTACTCAAGATCCTGCTACTTAACTTACAAGGTTTATCATGAGTACAATACAATGCATTGATAAATTAGTTAGAAGGCCTTTGACTACATTTAGCAGAGAGCCAAACTCAAACTTTTAATATAATAGCTTAAGGAATAAGGGAATTGGGACGTCCAGTGGTTTAGACTTCACCTTCCAGTGCTGGGGGTGTGGTTTTGATCCCTGCTAGGGGAACTAAGATCCCACATGCCTCAGGACTGAAAAACCAAAATAAAAAACAGAAGCATATTGTAACGAATTCAATAAAGACTTTAAAAATGGTCCACATCAAAAAATATTTTAAAAAATAATAAGGGAATTCATGGCTCATAACTAAATACAGAGGAAGGATGAGTCGATTCCGTGCAGGGTCACAGGCCACCTTTCTGGACTCCCAGAACTACTTCAGCAGAGCTGGCCACTTATGTTGGCTTCTACTTCAAGTTGGGCTCTCACTGTATCAGAATGCCTGTAGCATTTTTTTGTTTTGTTTTGTATTCACATATTACAGCATGGGAGTTTCTCAACGTTGATGCCATTGACATTTGGGGCCAGATGCACCATTGATGCCAGATGCTTGTGGCCCTCTCTTTTCTGGGAGACTGTCCCATGTATTGTAGGATGTTTAGCAGCACCCCTGGCTTCTACCTACTACGATGCCAGTACAATGCCAGTAGCACCCAACCCTGAGTTGTGATAATGAACAATGTCTCCAGACATTACCAAATGTTTGCTTGGTGGGGTGGGGGCATGGGGCAAAAATACCCTGGTTAAGAACCACTGATCCTTCAGTAAGACAGACCATTTCATTAAGTGGTTGTCTTAAGTGTGTTTCCTAGTAGACCCCAGTTCTCCCACTTTTTTCTTACTAGCTCAGTCTGGGTCCTTTCCTCATTCCTGACCCTGTCATCCATGAGGGATTGGAATGAACTTCCACTAATTAAGCCCACCACTGCGGATAGGGGTAGAATCAGGAGGGTGAGTGCCTCGATAAAGTTGGAGGAGAGTGAGGGAAGCTAGGTACAAACCCATCAGTGCCCATGACCTCTGCATTCTAAATTTGTCCTTTTTTTCCCTCTCAGTGAGGACTATGGAAAGAACTTTAAGGATATCACAAATCTCATCAATAACACATTCATTCGGACTGAATTTGGCATGGCTATTGGTCCTGAGAACTCTGGGAAGGTGAGACTATTTCATACGTGTACAAAACTGTGCAAAATACCATATGCAGGGCTGTCAGATGTTGATATTTGAATGGTCCAGTGATACACAGCAATATATTTAGTTTACTATTACAATATTCACAATATAACAAAATGAGACAATTTAATACTCATTACAAAAGAATGGCATTTTGCACACAAGTTCTTTTTTTGGACCTTGTCTAAGATGCACCAAAACTCTTCATAATTATGTGGTGGTTGTTTAGCATTACAAGATATATATCTAAAGACAACATTCTAGTCTTTGGGAAAACTGGCTAATCTCAGACTGATCAAGCTTATCTTCATAGATACAATGCACTGGCTCAGGACAGTATTTTTTTCATAAGACTAATACTTCAGGAAGAGAGTGTATCAACTATCTGTTTTTGTAACACTTCTTACTTTTGGAACTAAAATTTTTGAACAAATGTCTGGTGAAAATGGTAGAGGAACTTCATGTACTTTTATAGTAGTATACCCTGGTTCTGAACTTCCTTCTCCCTGACCAGGTGATTTTAACAGCAGAGGTATCTGGAGGAAGTCATGGAGGAAGAATCTTCAGATCATCAGATTTTGCAAAGAACTTTGTCCAGACCAATCTCCCTTTTCATCCTCTGACTCAGATGATGTATAGCCCGCAAAATTCTGATTATCTTTTAGCTCTCAGCACTGAAGTAAGTCTAGTTGAAGAACTTGTCTTGCCTTTTGTGTTTCTATAGTCTCAAAACACACGGTCTTAAGAGGACCGTGTAGGTGATGCTTTTTATGTTGGACTGTCTCCTAGTGACTTCTTATGGTATGGAGTGTGGGTTTGGTGTGTGTGTGTGTGTTTCCCTCTGTGGTAAAGGACACAATGTTTACACGCTGTGACTTCTTATGGCATGGAGTGTGGGTTCTGAGGTGTGTGTGTGTGTGTGTGTGTGTGTGTGTTTCCCTCTGTGGTAAAGGACACAATGTTTACATGCTGTCTGTACCAGATAGGTGTGTGTCTAGTTACCATTACAATTCTTTAAAAAGTGAACAGATACTATTAGCGTAATGAACTAGGAAACAGTTAATCATTCATATTCTGCAAGAGACAGACATAAACTGTTAAACTTGTAAGATTGTCATTGTTTCTTTCCTATGGCCAAATTACACCTTTATAATTTTTTCTTGTTCAGTCCTTAGTATAAAAACCTGTTGATGTCTGTCTTTGACGCCCATGTGTTAAATATCCAGAGTCCTAATTCCCTCCCCCCCTACCCCATTCCTGTACTCTTCCTCCCACCTTTGTTCTGAAAGTTTCCTGAGGAGCAGCTCAACTTTACCATTCCTGGAGGCCCAGTCTGTTTTATCATAGATGTTAAGGGCCCAGAGTCGCTGAGTTGCCAGACTATGATAGTAGTCATAATTACACTCGTGTTTATATGGCTCTCTCTCATCATATTGCTTAGAGTGTGGTCTGCTGACCTGCAGGATCAGATAGAAATCCCTGGGAGCTGGTTTAAGATGCAGATTGCTTGGCCCTGATCTGGATATAGTGTGTCATAAGGTGGCTAGTGTTTTTAAGAAGCTCGCCAGATGAGCCTGCACACTAAAGTCTGAGAGCCATTGCTGTGGTGACCATTCTGGGAATAGAAATAGGGTTATCAAATATAGACAAGTTGGGCTGAGCAACAGGCTGGCATAGGGAGGATGAGAAGGACACTTGGAAGAGAGGTCTGGGGTTGTGGGCCTTCTAGGGACAGAACTTTCAGCTGAGGTCAGGCTGAGAGGCTCAAGGAAGGTCAGAGTTAAACTCAGCCAGAGGAGGAACAATTCCTGGGAATTGGCCTTCAGCAGCTTGAGTCTGACCCGACTGAAGTGACTTAGCAGCAGCAGCTTGAGCTGAAGGCCCTTCAAGGGAACAAAGAGACCCCTGTTGGAATGGACAGAACCATTGGTCTGCCTTTGAAAACCCCATCACCCTTACCAACTATCTTAAGTTTATTAAAACAGCTATCCTAGGGAGAGGCAAGCACAATCTGCCTTTAGATCTGAAATTTCTTCCCATTAAGGGTGAGTTTGAAGTACAAATAATCAGGGTGGAGAAATGGAGTACTAAAGTGTAAATAGGTGATATCAGACCCTTCCCTATTTCTAAGTAGGATTAGGTTAATTAGAAATGCTGGAAGGTGAATGTTACTAGAGGAGGAAGAGTTAAAGAAGAATGATGGGTGAGAGTGGAGGACCACTAAAGTTATTTCTACCTAAATCATCACCATTTCATTTGAGCTGCTCCAGGACATTTCAGTCCCACCTCCAGGGGCTCTGGGCTCACTAGACTCCTATTGCCAATGTCACTGAAATTGTCTGCTTTTATCCTATGAAGTCTCTGCTGCACTTGAAAGTATTGACCTCCTTTTGGGAATTCTACTTGCTTGGCCTCTGTGGCAGTCCCTTGGTCCCTTCTTTCCCACCTTGTAACCATTGCTTCTTAGTCTCTTTTTTAAACTCATTTCATCCTCCCTTTAAATCCCTATTGCTCATGTTACTCTGAGTAAATGCTCATTTTACTCTTCCACTCTTTACCATTTTGCTACCACTGTGATGTGTAAGATTCTCAAATGCCTACCTCTGCTCCTGGCTTCTTCCTGGGGCTGCAGATGCCTTTCTTGCTGTCTGCTGGGTATCTCTAGCTAGATGTCCCACAGGTCCTTCAAACTTAACCTTTCTCAGCCATATTGTGCTTCCCTTCATCCTTATGCTGGCTAAAGATTCCACAACAATCCTTCCCCCTCACCGAGAATCCCGGAGTGTTCACCTTTCATGCACACACATACACACACACAAGCACTCCATCCTGCCCTACGGGAGTGTCCAGTTCTACTGAATCTAGAGTCTATATTATTTCTGAGCCTTTTCCTCACAGCTGTGGCTTCAGGCCTCACTAACTCTTAATGCAGCAATTAGTCACTGCTTTCTCTGCTTCTATTAATAGTTTGAACCCTCTGAAATCCATCTTTCCCACTGTCATCCAAGTATTCCTCTTAAAAAAAGTAAAACTGGCCATGTCATTCCCCTACTTCCAGTATCCCATATAAAATAAGGACCAGATTCCTCAGCCTGGCACAGAAGGAGGGCTCTGCACGAGCTACCAGCCCTCCCCAGCACTGGCTCCTCTCTCCACCTTGAAACGTTGCTCCATCTGTCTGAAGGCTTCAGCCCCCTGCACACACTGAGCTGTCTCGTCACCTCTCCGTCTCTGCTTGTACTAATCTCTTTGTGCATTGACATCTCATCTCCCATGTGCCTTCTTTTGGTTACACTGCTCATCATTTAAGACTCTGTTTGGCTGTCTTCTTCACAAGTTAGCTCTAATGCTTTGTCTCTCCTTTCCCTGCTCTTACCCCAGAGACCATGTTTCCATAACACTTACCATGTGTATTGAACTTTCTTATATGTACCCTTGTTAAACTGTGAGCCCTTGAGAGCAGGGAGTATGTCTTATTCATCTTTGTATCCCCAGTGCAGCCTCTGGTATACCTGACACATAGTAGGCACTTCATAAGCATTTGTTATTCTGAACTTATTCCAAGACCCTAGAGAGGGCCCCATAAACTGTGTGTGTCTGTGAGCTCAGGCAGCTTGGCTGGAATTTCAGTGTGTGTTTTTACTGCCCTGAATGATTGGATATGAATTATTAAAAGGTCATACAAGCAGCTGCACATGATAAAGCTGGAATTTTGATAAGTCATTTGTAATCTTTCAGAATGGCCTGTGGGTGTCCAAGAATTTTGGGGGAAAATGGGAAGAAATCCACAAAGCAGTCTGTTTGGCCAAATGGTGAGTAACAGAAGAGTCCATCTGTGCAGAGCCCTAAACCTTCCCTGACAATGCTGCCAGAAGTCACACAAATCAGTGTTGAGCACTTAATATGTGCCAAGTGCTCTTCAGGTGCCATAAGGGATGTGAGAGAGGGGTGCAGCATAGACCTTAGCCTGGAGGAACTTCTAATTCTGCTGGGAAAGACTTGTCTCACTAAATGTTAAAATATAAAACAAGGCACGTCACCAAGTAGGGACTGCCTGCAAAAGGTTTATTCTGTGTAAACAGTGACATCAATTGCAATAGCATAAAATACAGCTTTTATTGGGGGACTTACATGCTTCTCTGCATGCACATTTATGCTCCCTCATCTAGAGATCCATGCCAGTTAGGTGGAATGTAGCAAGGAATCAGGAAGAAAGCTCAGAAAGCTTCCTGGCTGCCAGAGTCACACTATCCATACACCACAAGTCATTCACTTCTCTTGATTGCACACCCTGTCTGCTGACAGAGGATACAAGTGGAGGAGGCTCTTACTCGGGAGTCAGGTCACCTTTGTTCTTACCTGGATTGGCTGCTAGTCAGTGGCTTGACTTTTCTGGGATTTAGCTTGTTCCTGCTATGAAAGGAGATTTATTTGGGGAGTTTGGGGGATGGCTGAGCAAGAATTAAGAGCCGCATACCTCCAAACCCTGATTAGGCTCAGATTCTTGTTTAGAGCCTCTTTCTTCTTTCTCTTTGACTAATTGTAGCAAGTTCATTGATCTAGTTTCCCAGTTGTTAGCAGGTTGCTGCCAGAAGTGGGATATGTGAGTGTAAACAGCAAGCACAGACCAGCCTGAGAGTCTGCTGCCTGGGAGCCACACGGAGGCAGAAAGAGCTCTTAAGAACAGGCAGAGACAGAGAAGCAGACAGGATGGAGGGATTTAGTGCTATGTGAGGAGCTCAGACGGTAAAGCGTCTGCTTACAATGAGGGATACCTGGATTCGATCCCTGGGCTGAGAAGATCCCCTGGAGAAGGAGATGGCAACCCACTCCAGTACTCTTGCCTGGAAAATCCCGTGGACGGAGGAGCCTGATAGGCTACAGTCCTTGGGGTCGCAAAGAGTCGGACAGGACAGAGCGACTTCACTTTCACTTTCAGGAGAACACAGAAGCCTCAGTAACTTCTAATGGGAACACTGCATTATAGTTTCATACAGTTGATGTTCATGACAGTGATCCATAATCCCAAGGAAGAGTTTGGTATTTATTGTTCTCTGCTTAGGGAGGTAGGAAAATGTGTGATATAGACATTGCCAAGTATGTCCATTGAAATTAACCAAAACATTTAAAAAATGATGCTTAAGCAAGCATCCTTTCTTAGGAAATGCTAGTTAAATGAGGTTTTTATAGCACTACTGTGGTACACATCGTGTGTCTGCTTTTGTTTTATGTATTTTAATTAATTGTGTTTATATCTTATATGATTTTATCAGGAAGGAATTTTTAAAGTAACGAAGTTAACAAATTATTTTGCTCCTGATAGACCTAAAATATGTAGTGTGTGTTCAGATAAGACTATAATAATTTTAATCATTAAAGCCCACCCATCCATATATCAGGTCACCACAATGTACATTTTAGATGTCTTACAATTTTGTCAGTTATACCTCAGGAAAGCTAAAGGAAACAACAGAAAACTCATCTTTAAAACTAAGAGTTATTTTAAAATGAAATTTTGTTTTGTATCTTATACAAGAATTTTTACTTTTGTTAACTTGCTTCATTGAATAGTGTCTAAATATAAGGTCTGGGCTGCTGCTAACTGTTTACTCACCTTTTAGATATTTGGTTTCTAGAAATTTACAGTCTAAAGCTCTGAAAGAACATGCTCAGACCCAGCACCTTTTTTGTTTTATTGAGGTACAGTTGATTTATAATATTATAATCATTTTAGGTGTGTAACATAGTGATTCAAAAATTTTATAGGTTATACTCCACTTATAGTTATAAAACATTGGCTTTGTTCTCTGCACTGTACAATGTATCCTTGTAGCTTATCTATATTATACATAGTAGTCTCCACCTCTTAATCTCCCCCCTCCGCGTTCTCACCTCTCCCCCACTTCCTGTCCCCAGTGGAAACCCCTAGTTTGTTCTCTGTATCTGATACCCAGCACCTTTTGCTGGAGCTAATCTATAAGTCCTATCAAGGTCTGAATCTAGTTCCTTGGAACTCCCTTTCCAAGTTAGAGTTTAAATAATTCAACTTCTGACCTAGTTGTCTATTTCAGATGAAAGAACTAAATTATTTAGTTCATGCAAAGCACTGAACTAGGTGCTAAGGGGAAACAACAAAACTTAGTACCTGCTGTGAAGAACTCAGTGGTGTAGTAGGAGAGGCAAGACGCACAGTATGCAATTAAAATAGCCAAACAGGAGACAAAGAAATGGCCAGGCTGACGCAGCTGCACGGGATTGCTGCATGGGCTCTCGAGCAGCATTCCTCAACCCAAGCACTAATGGCGTTTGGACTGGATAGTTCCTCGCTGTAGGGGACAAGCCTGTGCATTGCAGGATATTTAGCAGCACCCTTGGTCTCTCCCCACGTAAGAGTTGTAACATCTCCCCAACTGGTGACAGCCAAGAATGTCCCCTGGGGAGCACAATCGGCCCTGGTTGAGAACCAGCGCTCTAGAAGTTTGCAGCAAAGAAGTCTTCAAGTTAGAGTGACAGGAACTTCATGGAAGAGCTAGATTTTAACCTGGAGCCTAACTATCGTGAGGGTAAGATTTAGTCACGTAAGAGGAAAACATTTTAAGAAGGAAACAGTCTGAACCAATGCAGGAGGCAGGCTTGGAGAGTGTAAGGAGGCCAGTTTGACTGGCTGGAAGAGTTCACATGAAGAAGTAGTGGAGTGTGGAGAATGCCTGGGAGCAGACTGGGGGCGCCTCGATATGATGCTGAAGAATCATGTGTACAGCGTCCGAGAAGGCTATTTTGGCTAGTACCCATGGGTGATGCTTATTAGACCTGCTTGGAGCTGAGTGACTAAGGTTTACACAGTCTGTTAGCAGTCTTGAACCATGTCTTTTCCCTGTCTTTGCCTCATTGTAGGGGATCAGAAAACATCATCTTCTTTACCACCTATGTGAATGGCTCCTGCAGTAAGTATATTTTAGTCCCAGAAAAGTGTCCTGGTGTCCATTCATGGTAGAATATTCTGAACTATAATAGGTAGAAGCATCAAAGATCCTTCCATTCCCTTGTAATTTTAATAGCTAAAGATAACTAGCTGTTAGTGATTTTTAAAATCTTGGAAGCACAAACAACCAAGTACTATACTGTGCCTTGATCAAATAAAAAGTGCAGACTATACACAGAGACAGTGTACTTAATTTTGGCAATGTACATAAAGTAACTATTAGGCTACAACCAATAACAAAATGAAATGCATAGCGATTTCTGCCAAAGAGCATGGGCTGTGTTTGTGTTGGTGAAGCCACTGGCTTTCCAGTCAGTGGCACAAAGCTGAAAGCATAATCTTCCATTTATTCGTTCAACAGATTCATTTCATTTATTCATTCATTCGAACACCTGCAGTGGTATGTTAACACTCTTCTCAGGATGGTGAGAACAAAACACCCAAGGCCTGCTCTCATGGAGCTTAAATTCATGTAGACATGTTGGATGATCAGCCAGAAAATCAAAACTCAAATGATACAACTTAAAATACAATAAGATAATTTCAAACTGTGTCAGAAGAAAGTAAAGCAAGATGGTGTGGTGTTTTAGTGCAACACTGTACTGAAATTAATTCTCTCTTCCTGTCCAATATAAAACTTCACATGTATAAAGGTAAAACCAAAGCGTGAATTTCCTGTGTCAATTCCTATATCATTTTTTATTGTTATCTGATTAACATGCATAGCATTGAAAATTCTGTTGCTATAAAACTAAGAGTAGTTCTAGAACAATTGTTTTGAACTAGAGGCTCACCAGTAAGTGAAATTTTAATGAATATTTTGTCTTGTTTAAGAAGCTGACCTTGGGGCACTGGAATTACGGAGAACTTCAGACTTGGGGAAAAGCTTCAAAACCATTGGTGTGAAAATCTACTCATTTGGTCTTGGGGGGCGTTTCCTTTTTGCCTCCGTGATGGCTGATAAGGTGGGTGTTTGCCTCTTTTCTTTGGGTTCTGATATTTCTGTAAATATGCCTCAAACAGATAGCTTCAGTACATGTACTGATGGAGTTTCTTGCCTTTTGTAGTATTTAGTGTCACTGTTAGATTTGGAAGTGCTTCTTTTTATCGGGGCTGATTGATTCTTCTGGACTTCTCTCCACTTTGGCCTGTGTCACCAACTGAATTCTGGTGTCTGTTTAGGATATATCGACCCAGTGTTTGGGCTTTTCTCACACATGGATTCTGAAAAAAGCAATCTCCTTGCTCATTATCCAATGAAAATAATGGAAACGTGTAACATTTTTTGAGTACCTACTGTATACTAGGTACTGTTCTGGGTTCTGGGAATATAGCAGTGAACAAAACAGATAAATGTCTTGCTCTCAGAGTTTCTATTCAAGTAGAGAGATAGATACTAAACTAACAAATAGGATATAATATCAGGTAATGATTGAAACTATGAAGAAACCTAAAACAGAATAAATACATAAAAAGTGGCAGGAATTAGAGCAGCACTGTTCCAGATAGGGTGGTTTGGAAGGGCTCTCTGAGACCTGACTGAAGTGAGAGCATAGCTGTGTGGATATCTAGGCTGAGAAACAGTGAGCGCAAAGAGCCTGGGGCTGGAGCATGCTTGGAATGCTGAAGAAAAGCGAGAAGGGCAGCACGGCTGCAGCACGGGAAAGGGTGGTCCAAAGATGGGCAGCCAGTGGCCAGATCACACACGGCCTCTGTAGGTTGTGAGGAAGACCTTGGCTTCCATTCTTCATGTGTTGGGAAGCTGTGAAAGGGGTGCAGGCAGGGAAATGGTTTAACTGGCTGTTTCTTTTGACGGAATAGGTGTGCATAGTGTCACCTAAGGGTCAGGAATGGAAGTAGCAGCAGCAGCAGTGAGAGAGACAGTAGGTTGGACCAGGCTATTAACAGTGGATGAGGGGAGACATAGTAAGATCACGGATGTATTTTTAAATGCATCACCAATAGTGTTTGATGGTAAATTAGATGCAGATTGTGAGAGAATAAGATGAATCAAGGATAATTTTAGTCTTTGGCCTGAGCAACTGCGTGAATGGTGGTGCCATTTACTGAGATGGAAAGGACTGCAGGAGAAGCAAGTTTGTGGGAAGAAAATCAAGAATTCAGTTTTGGATATGAGATGTGTATAAGATATCCAGGTGAAAATGTCAGGTAAGCCTTTGGGTATATGAAGCTCCCAAAGTTATATAGTAGAATTATATGGATGGTCTCATCTAGCTGTGTGACTAGACGGTATCTTTAGGGGAATGAGTAGGTCAAGAAGGGATGGGAGGGCTGAGCACTGGGTGCCCTGGTGCCCCTCACGGAATGGTGGGAAGAGACTGAACAAGCCAGCAGAGACGACTGAGAGGGAGAGGCTGGTGAGGGGGCAGAATAGGACCTTTCATAACAGTTGTACCCAGTGAGGAAATGGATAATGGGATGGGTAATGATTAATAATAATGTGCCTGTTAATGTCACTGCACATCGTGATATCTTGAAAGCCAAGTGAAAAAAAGGTTTCAATGAGAAGGAAATGGTCAGCTGCATTAAATTCAGCTGAGATGTGGAGTTAGATGAGTTCTGAGAATTATCCACTGGAGTGGCAAAGTATAGGTTGTTGGTGACCTTGATGAAAGCAGTTTCTTTGGAGTACTGTTGTTAAGAGACTGATTGGAGTGGGTTCAGAGAGAATTAGCGATAAGAAAAGTAGACAAGGTAACTACACATCACGCCCTTGAGCAGTTTTGTAATAATCCTCCCAAGAGCCCTATAGTTCATACTGTTATCTCAGTTTAGGAAATTGAGTAACTTGTCTAGGTGGAACTCTGGTGGAAACCAGACTGTGTAATTCCAGAGATAGCTGCCTATACACTACTGGTGTCCACAAAATTAAAATTCTATCACGTGCTTTTGAACTCCCGTTTTTACCTATAACAGCAAGTATAAGATTCAAAGTAAACATCTAAGATGTAAGTTAGAAAAGTAAGTTAAATGGACTCATCACTGAACTTTAAAAAGACTGATTCTCGTGCCCTGGCTGAACTGTATCTAGAAGCTATTTTAAACTATTTATCAGATAGTACATGTTAATTGCCTCAACCTGTGGATGCGTGCTAAGTTGCTTCAGTCGTGTCCAGCTCTTTTCGACCCTGTGGGCTGTTGCCTCCAGGCTCCTCTGTCCATAGGATTCTCCAGGCAAGAATACTGGAGTGGGTTGCCATTCCCTTCTCCAGGGGATCTTCCTGACCCAGGAATCAAACCTGAGTCTCCTGCATTACAAGCAGATTCTTTACCATTGAGCCACGAGGGGACCCCTTTTAACAGCTAAATATTCCCTGATCAGCTTCTTTATGTTAATTTCTGACTCTCCTTGCCCTCTTTCCAGCCTGGCCTGTTCCCCTCCATCATGGCTATTCTGAGAGCCTTCCTTAAAGAGGAGACGTGTCACATTTTGATTTACTTCATGATCTTCCAAACCTGGGTTTCATCTCCATTTTCCAGACCCATTACCTAATTCTTCCGACGATGCCAGAGCTATCTGAAAGGAACCAAACGTCTATGCAGCAGCCATCATTTTAAGAATTATCTGAGCAAACATATGCGAATGGCTGCAGAGCCAAGCCATAATGGTCCCAACAAACCCTTATCTCTGTTGAAGGAAATTGGCATATCAGAGATTCAGTTCAGTTCAGTCACTCAGTCATGTCCGACTGTTTGTGACCCCATGAATCGCAGCACGCCAGGCCTCCCTGTCCATCACCAACTCCCAGAGTTCACCCTCACCCAGACTTACATCCATCGAGTCTGTGATGCCATCCAGCCATCTCATCCTCTGTCGTCCCCTTCTCCTCCTGCCCCCAATCCCTCCCAGCATCAGAGTCTTTTCCAGTGAGTCAACTCTTCGCATGAGGTGGCCAGAGTACTGGAGTTTCAGCTTCAGCATCATTCCTTCCAAAGAAATCCCAGGGCTGATCTCCTTCAGAATGGACTAGTTGGATCTCCTTGCAGTCCAAGGGACTCTCAAAGTCTTCTCCAACACCATAGTTCAAAAGCATCAATTCTTCGGCACTCAGCCTTCTTCACAGTCCAACTCTCACATCCATGCATGACCACAGGAAAAACCATAGCCTTAGGAGGATAATATTGGTATCTTAGAGGGCCACAAGAATAAAGAAGCCAAAGAAAAAGCCAGGATAACCTTACTTACAATAGAATGGATTGTTCCAGTGCCTGGATTTTTGCAAGAGGTTAGAAAAAGCTTGGATAATTGGTATTAGGACCTTTCATTTATAATAGATGTACCTAGTGAGGAAATAGGTAATGAGTATAATTATTAAATAATAGTTTGCCTATTAATGTCACTGCATATAGCATCTTGGTGGAATTTTTAAAAGATAAATATCGGCATTTGTTCCAGGATACAACAAGAAGGATTCATGTGTCAACAGATCAAGGAGACACATGGAGCATGGCCCAGCTTCCATCTGTGGGGCAAGAACAGTTCTACTCTATTCTAGCAGCTAATGACGACATGGTGTTCATGCATGTAGATGAACCTGGAGGTAAGAGCTTTGCAAATGGTTCACCCTTGACTGCATAGAGACTTAAACTCCGAACCCTGTTTTAGTAGCTTTCCTTCTTCGTTGCATGCTGAATCATTTTTGACTCTTTTCGACCCTGTGGACTATAGCCTGCCAGGCTCCTCTGTTCATGGGATTCTCTAGGCAAGAATGCTGGAATGGATTGCCATGCCCTCCTTCAGGGAATCTTCTCAACCCAGGGATCGAACCCACATCTCTTATGTCTCCTGCATTGGCAGGCGGGTTCTTTGATTTTTCTTTTCACCCCTGGGAATTTATTAGTGGCCTACTTGTTTTAGAGATGATATGTAGCCTCTGTTAAAAAGGCCACTTTCTTTGACCCTCTAACATGGTTTGTAGGTACATCCAGGTGTTCTGGAGCAGTGCTGCTCAACGAATGGTCAGAGAACTAGTACTGATTTGCAAATTCTTTATTACCAAATAGTGCAGAAAGCAACAGCAAACATTTAGAAACTCTTACAGCTCTGTGACAAAGAAATTTTGTATCTGTTGACTCTAATAATAAAAAAATTTGAAGATTGTATTCTTTTCTTTCTTTTGTGTTTCATTTTTCTAGTGATAAACTTTTTGTTATATTTTTGTTATTTTGTTATATTTTTGTTATATTTACAAAAGCATCAGTTTGTGACATACTTAAAATATTAAAATTGATCCTTTATCACAGAGAGTTTGAAAAGCATTCCTTTAGGGTAAAAAGATTTAAAGATGTGTAAGATATGAAGCTGAATGCAATGCCTCTGCTACCAAAATATAATTGATTATACCAAAATATAAGAGCTTTTCTGTAATGTCTGAGTAGTTTATTAAACAGACTCATCATCTGCTATATTCAGGCACTGAGCTGGGCACTGGGATTAAAGATGGCCACGAAGCTCTTAACTGCACGCCCCTGATGAACTCAGGTCTGCGTCTGCATCATGAAGAGAGACAGTTGGCTGATGTGTGCATGTGTGTGTGTCCTGTGTATGATTAGACTGTTGTTTTTTTCTCTGTTCCCTCCCAAGACTTGGTGGGTTTTTTGTTTGTTTGCCTATTCCAGACACTGGATTTGGTACCATATTTACCCAGACGATCGAGGCATTGTCTATTCCAAATCCTTGGACCGACATCTCTACACCACTACAGGTGGCGAGACGGACTTCACCAATGTGACCTCCCTTCGTGGGGTCTACATGACAAGTGTGCTCTCAGAAGGTGGGTCCCTCAGCTGAATATGTTCAGAGTGGAGGCTTTGGGGGAAACTGATGGTCCTGTCCCCTCAGTAGTGTTGCTTGCCTGGCCAGCAGGCCTGTCTGTGTGAATTCTGGCTCTCTGTTTTAAGTAAGTTATGGTGATTAGAACTAAGAAAGAACAAAGCAACAGCAGGCATAAAGAAAGATTTGAGGTTATTTAGTTTATGAAAAAAGTCTTATGTATTGGGAAGTTCAGGCCTGTGGGAAGGAGTTTGAACCACTTACTGCTTTTCTGATTGTCAAGGATGGAGCAATAGCCAGCCCAGATTTTCCCTGTGTTCTCTCCTGTGGCTCTGCAGAGCCCAGTTGAACAAATAAACACATTACTCTGAAGTACAAAGGTTTTTAAGGTTTTATTTATTTATGTATTTACTTTTTTGATAGGAGGTAGGGGATGTTTGTTTTAATTTTATAAACACCTTCCAGTTGTCTATAGGATCTAAGTGATTCTGGCCCCTAGTTCATGCCAGACATCACTTCCAGCTCCTTGCTCCTTTGCTTACTCTTGCAGTCACTCCAGTCCTCTGCCAGTCCTTAAACACACCAGGTTCACACGCTCTTGGCTGAGAGATTTGCAGTGACCTCTTTCCCCAGATGTCTGCATGGCCAACACTTTCCTCCTCCCAGCCATTGGTCATGTTACTTTCTGACGAGACCTGCCCTGGCTATCCTGTTTTAAATGTTAGTCTGCCTCCCTGCTACACATGCACCCCCTCTTTCCCAGTTATCTGTACAAGATTTTTCCAAAGCATACATTTTCTAACACACTATGTAATTTACCTATTTACAGTGTCTAGCATTTGTCTGTCTCACCCTACTAGAATATATATTCCACAGAGTTTTTTTTTTTTCTAATTGTTCACAGATATATTCCCAAAGCCTTACAGCAATTTTCATATAGTGGATAGGCAATAAAACATCTATTGGGTAAATGAAATTTACTTTATTAGCTTTCTTTTTTAAAATTTTCCTTAAGAAAACTCAAAGCATTTCTTTTAATTTAAATGTGCAACAGTTTATGTATCATTAGCAATAGAGAATAGGGAAGACACATGAAGGAAAAAAAATGTGTAAGAGAAATAGGATATAGTGTGGTAAAGAGACAAAAGCTAGGAATTATTCATTGAGACTTAATGCAGATACATTCAAATCTTGAGATTTCCTGAAATAAGCCTGGTATCATGGCCTTAGTCCAGATTAGAATGCCTTCCCATTGTAGATTTTCCTCCAGGGCAAGCAAGCAAGGAAAAATAGAATTGTGTTGATAAGGAGATAAATGGTATCTTTTTTCAAGAGTATCAGTCTAGATGATTTCTGGAATCAGTAGAATCCCTGTTCAGTTGGGAAGCCTCTTTCAAATATCATACTCACCAGTATTGACCCATTTCACTGGATATCAACATCTTGTGGGACTCCAGGGTTCTATTGGTCTTACATAATCTCTGTTAGAGAATTATACAATGAATTGATTAGGGTGCTTCCTAATCAATATATCAAAATTAATGTCATCCTTTTCCTATTTAGATAATTCTATCCAGACTATGATCACTTTTGACCAAGGAGGAAGGTGGAAGCACCTAAGGAAGCCTGAGAACAGTGAATGCGATGCTACTGCAAAAAATAAGAATGAGGTTTGTTTTACTCCTACTGTCATATGTATTTGGAGCAAAGCAACCATTCTGTTCTGCTCTTATTAGTGCCAGGCTTTTGAATAATGAAGTTTTGTACTTGCTGAGGGTCCACAGCTAACAGTGGAAAATTGGGAAATAAGAGGTTGAAATTAACTAGGATGTAAGAAATTTGAACTGTGAAGACTAAAATATTATGCTTTATTTGTCTTTAAAGAAAACCAAAACTGAAGGCTAACAATTTCAGTCATTTAGTTCAGTTTTTCAGTGGTGTCCAACTCTTTGTGACCCCATGGACTGCAGCATACTGGGCTTTCCTGTCCATCAACAACTCCCAGAGCTTATTCAAGCTCGTGTCTATCAAGTTGGTGATGCCATCTAACCATTTCAACCTTTGTCATCCCCTTCTCCTCTCGCCTTCAATCTTTCCCAGCATCAGGGTCTTTTCCAGTGAGTCAGTTCTTTGCATCAGGTGGCTAAATTATTGGAGTTTGAGCTTCAGCATCAGTCCTTCCAATGAATATTCAGGACTGATTTCCTTTAGGATTGACTGGTTGGATCTCCTTGCAGTCCAAGGGACTCTCAAGAGTCTTCTCCAGCACCACATTTCAGAAGCACCAGTTCTTTGGCACTCAGCTTTCTTTACAATCCAACTCTCACATCCATAATCACATCCATACATGACTACTGGAAAAACCATAGCTTTAACTAGATGGACCTTTGTTGGCAAAATAATGTCTCTGCTTTTTAATATACTGTCCAGGTTGGTCATAGCTTTTCTTCCAAGGAGCAAGCATCTTTATAGTTGCAGTCACCATCTGCAGTGATTTTGGAGCCCCTAAAAATAAAGTCTCTCACTGTTTCCATTGTTTCCCCATCTATTTGCCATGAAGTGATAGGACCGGATGCCATGATCTTAGTTTTCTGAATGTTGAGTTTTAAGCCAGCTTTTTCACTCTCTTCTTTCACCTTCATCAAGAGGCTCTTTAGTTCTTCTTCCCTTTGTGTTGTAAAGTGTCATCTGCATATCTGAGGTTATTGATAGTTCTCCCAGAAATCTGGATTTCAGCTTGTGTTTCATCCAGCCCAGCATTTTGCATGATGTACTCTGCATTTAAGTTAAATAAGCAGGGTGACAATATACAGTTTTGACATACTCCTTTACCAATTTGGAACCAGTCTGTTGTTCAATGTCCAGTTCTAACTATTGCCTCTTGACCTGCAATTTGTGCTAATAGTTTGTGTTATACTAAATTGCTGAATGAACACCCGATGGGCCAGTGATTAGTTAGGAGTCACGATGGCACCTATGAGACTTCAGCAACTCTACAGAAAGCCATCAACCAGCCATTTACGAGCAGTGCAAAGCTGCATTGGCCAGAAACAGATGGAGGAGAGCCTGGCCTCTCTTCCCATCCACCAGGGCTCCACATGGCCTGTGGACGTAGGTGGTGACCTGGTCTCACATGTGGATTCAAGAGCTGAGCCCTCTGAGGAAGGCCACAAACTAGAGATTCAAAGGCATTGCTGCAGGAGAGCCAGGTTCCATGAGTGCCAGGTCTTGACAGGAAAGAAAAAAAGCAAGCTTTGTGTCTGACTCTTAGAGAATTTGAGAGGAGCTTAGCAGAACCCTGAGAGTTTCCTTTAAAAGTGACAGCATTGGTAATTCCAGGCTCTCTTCTGAGTACCTGCCTACAGCTGGTTTGTACTCTACTGTCCTGACTGGGCTTTCTGTTTTAATAGACTCAACCAGTGGGAGATAAATGTAGCCATACCATTCTCATCACGCTCTCTCCCTTCTGTTTCTTCATGACTACTGTGGAGTCTCTCCCCTCCCGTTCCCCTTCCCACCCCTCCACCCTAGCCTTGGCCCGCTCCTGCCCTCCCCACCTCAGGCACAGGCACAGGTGCAGTGGCCTCCTTACTTACCTTGCCACCTGCAGGCTGCTGTGCCTCTCCCTTCCCAGCACTCTTCATGGCTCTCTTTTGCCCATGATCTGGTGAATGAAGGTCCTCTCCTCCCCTGGCAGATTTTCTGCCTTTTCACTGTTGTTGCCCATTTCATTGTCGTTGTCACTGACACACCCCTTGTTGTAACTGTGCTGCTCCCTGAACACCCTGCATGTGCCTCTAGCCCGTGTTATTCCTGGGGAGGTCGTCCCTGTCTCCCCTTCCCCCAGTTATTAGGGTTAGTGGAAATCCTGACAGTCCTTCAGTTCAGTTCAGTTGCTCAGTTGTGTCCAACTCTTTCTGACCCCATGGACTGCAGCACCCCAGGCTTCCCTGTCCATTACAACTCCCAGAGTTTACCCAAACTCATGTCCGTTGAGTTGGTGATTCCATCCAATCATCTCACCCTCTGTCCTCCCCTTCTCCTCCTGCCCTCAAGCTTTCCCAGCATCAGGGTCTTTTCAAATGACCCAGCTCTTCTCATCAAGTGGCCAAAGTATTGCAGTTTCAGTTTCAACATCAGTCTTTCCACTGAACACTCAGGACTGATCCTTTAGGATGGACTGGTTAGTTAGAACTAATCATTGCTCTTCATTTCATCAGCAGTTTACATGAAGCTTTTTTTACTGCAATAAAATTGCACATGGCATAAAATTAACATTTTAACCAATTTGAACCTCTTTGTTTACTTGTTTATTTTTTGTAATTTTTTTGGAAACACCCTGTGGCATGTGGGACCTTAGTTCCCATACCTTAGTTCCCTGACCAGGAATCAAACCGTTATTCCCTGCATTGGAAGGTAGGGTCTTAACCACTGGACCACCGGGGAAGTCTCCCGAACCTCTTTTAAAGCCTTTAAAGGATTGCCTTCCTGCTTTATAACTCAACTAATTTCTAAGAAATGTTTCTTAAAGACAGGACTGGGTCTTATTTCAAATCACCACCACATCTTGTTCAGTATCTGAAATACAGCAGGCAGTCATCAAGTTGGGAAGCCTCTCATTTTCTTTAGAGAAATGTCTTTTCAAGTCCTTTGCCCATTCTTAATGTGGGTTATTTGGGTTTTTGTTGTTGAATTATAGGCTCAGTGGGATATTCTTGCTTCTTAAATGCATAATGCATTTAATAATAATTTAATAATCACATTTATAGAGAAAGAAAGAGTGGTGTCAGGGTCTGGGAATGCCACGGTCTGGGAAAGGGGGAATAGGCAGTTATGGTTTAATGGACACAGAGGTTTCAGTTTCGCAAGATGTGGAAGTCTCAGAGATGAATCATGGTGATGGCTGCACAACAGTGTGAATGTCCTTAACGCTACTGAACTGCACCCTTTAAAATGTAAATTTTATGGTATGTTATTTTAACACAATTTTAAAAAGAAGAGTATCCCACTGAAGTCTGAGTTAATAAGTTAAAAAGCCTTATTATTAGAAGACTCTGTGAGATGAATAAAAAAATTTACACCTTTGGTTTTAATCTAAGCTTTGGTTTCTTTCCACAGTGCAGCCTTCATATCCACGCTTCCTATAGCATCTCGCAGAAACTAAACGTTCCGATGGCCCCACTGTCAGAGCCTAATGCTGTTGGCATAGTCATTGCCCATGGTAAGCAGCCCTCCCTCACCTCTGTGGGAAGAACTAGTGGAGCACACTGAAGCTCAGTCATAGCACTGAACCCTGTGAGAAAACCACCATCTGTGGCTTTTACCACCCTTTGCAGAATTTCTTGCAAGATAACGATACTGTGGGTTTTTCATGGACTCCCATCAGAGAGCAGCAACATGACCTCTTCCTTTACCAAACTGTCGTGGCCTTTTTTTTTCCCCCCAGAGGCCTGATGGGAAATAATCAGAATAAACTTATTCAGAATTCTCGTGACAGTGAATCCTCTCTGTTTCACTGCTGATGTGCTGATGAGATGGTGGGCTGTGTTGTAGGTAGCGTGGGGGATGCCATCTCCGTGATGGTCCCAGATGTGTACATCTCAGATGACGGGGGTTACTCCTGGATGAAGATGCTGGAAGGACCTCACTATTACACCATCCTGGATTCTGGAGGCATCATCGTAGCCATTGAGCACAGCAGCCATCCGATCAATGTGATTAAGTATGCATGAGCTCAGCTCCACCCACACTGTCTGCCCAGAGGGCTACCCCGGGATGTTTTTCAGTATGTGAGGAAGTTCCGGACTCTGATTTCAGATTTAGGCATTCTGCAGAACTGCAGGGGAGGTGCTTGAAGGGGTTGCATTCTGAGCAACTCAAGTTAAATGGCTTTGTGTTTTTCCTCTGACTCTGCTAGCTAACATTTTTTATCACTTAAAAAAAAAATGTTCTTCTCTCTTCCCACAAGAATATTTTGGATGCATTGAAGCACTCTGGATGGGAATGACTCCTTAAGTACAAGTTCTTACTGTGTAATTTCTGTTTATTGACTCAGAGCCCATTCTTATATGGGTCACTATTCTTTCTTTCCCTTGGAAGAATTTTTATAAATGCATTTTCTTCCATACTATTTGAGTGAATCCCGTTTCCCTGTTAACTGTAGGCATTAGAAATTAATATAATTGTCAGTCAGTGAGCCGTCACCTAAATATGAGAGTTCTCTGATTTGGGATGAAAACAGCTGGAGTGGTTTCCTGATATTCTGGTAAACGTTGATCCTCTGTCACGATCTTCCTCTAACTGTGGTTTCAGGTTCTCCACAGACGAGGGTCAGTGCTGGCAAACCTACACATTTACCAGGGAGCCTATCTACTTCACGGGCCTGGCTTCAGAACCCGGAGCTAGGTCCATGAACATCAGCATCTGGGGCTTCACAGAATCTTTCCTGGCTCGCCAGTGGGTCTCCTATACCATCGATTTTAAAGATATCCTTGAAAGGAACTGTGAGTGTCTTCTTTGACCTTTTCTATCAGAAACTTGTAAACCCATTTTCCTAAATAACCTATCCGGTTCAGTTTCTTCTAACTGGAATAAGAAAATCATGTATATTGAAGGATGTTCCACGTGGGTGAGCAGGCAGTGAAATGGTACCAGAAAAGCACTTCCCTGTTTGGATTAGCACTGTCCAAGAGAAATATCATGAGAGCAACATATATAATTTAAATTATTCTGTCCACTAGCTACATTATATAAGAGGCAAAATTCATTTTAATAATATAGTTATTTCAGTATGTCTAAAATATTATCATTTTAACATGTAAAACAATATTTTATAATTACTAGTGAAATACTTTAAACCCTTTTTTTAAAAGATTTTTAAAAAAAATACTGGGGTATAGTTGATTTATAATGTTGTATTAGTTTCACTATACAACACAGTGAATCAGTTATACATATATGGATACCCACTCGATTTTAGACTCTTTTCCTATATAAACTGAGTACTGAGTAGAGTTCCCTGTGTGCAGAGTAGGTCCTTGTTAGTTATCTATTTTATATATAGTTAGGGTATATATGTCAATCCCAGTCTCCCAATTCATCACTCTCCCCACTTTCTCCCTGTAACCATAAGTTTCTTTTTCTATATCTGTGGATATTTCTGTTTGTAAATAAGTTCATTGTACCTTTTTTCAGATTCCATATGTAAGTGATATCATATGATGTTTATCTTTGTCTGCCTTACTTCACTCAGTGTGACAATCTCTAGGCCCATCCATGTCACTGCAAGTGGCATTATTTCCTTCTTTTTCATGGCTGAGTAATACTCCATAGTTATATGTACCACCCCTTTTATTTCTGTGTGATGTGCCGTATCACACACACCTGCTGTGTGCAGCATAGTACACATGTGCCACATCATCTGTGCGTTCCTCTGTGGATGCTTTTATTTTTGTGTCTGGGCTGTTATAAACAGTGCTGCAGGATGAACTGCAGTATGCCCCTGTGAGCATAGGAGTACATGTATCCTTCTGGATTATGGTTTTCTCTGGTTATATGCCCAGGAATGAAATTGTAGAATCATATGGTAGTTCTATTTATAGTCTTTTAAGGAACCTCCATACCATTCTCCATAGTGGCTACACCAATTTACATTCCCACCAACATTGTAGGAGGGTTTTCTTTTCTCAACACCTTCTCCAGTGTTTATTGTTTGTAGATTTTTTGATGATGGCCATTCTGACTGGTGTGAAGTGATACCTCATTGTAGTTTTGATTCTCTGATAATTAATGATGTTGAACATCTTTTCATGTGCTTTTTGGCCGTCTATTATATTCTTTTTCTTCTGAGTCCTCAAAATCTGGTGCATATTTTACACTCACCCTTAGCGTAAATCTCAATTCACACCAGCCGCATGTGGATATCTAGAAGAGTTTAGTTTTGCACTTTAGATCTCTGTAGCATTTTCTGAAAGTTTTTTTCTGCTTGTAAGGATAATGCATGTTTATGTTTATCTAAAATTATTTCATAAGACTTCAGGGTTTTTCACGCTGGTTACAGCAGAACTATAAAGAGGAAACTTTAGAGGAAAATGTGTTACATCTAATTGATTATGTCATTTATTAAAATGTTGAAGTAAGGAAGTTTTCATGCAGAGTTTGGCTTGAATGTCAGTCACAACTGAGACTCTAGACTGGCTCCTGAGCAGGCAAGAAGCCCACACTGACCACTTCTGAATGCTGTGACTTCAAACTGGAAGACATGTTAAAGACCCAGAAAATGGCTTCAGAGAAGGGGTTAAAATATTCATTTCACAGTATTCCTAAAGGATCACAAGCAAACCCAGACCTCCAGTACTAAAGATGCCGACACTGTTTGAAAATAAGGATAAAAGAAAAACTGGACAAAAAGTGACCACCTGTGACCCGTGATTGCTTGCCATAATATGAAAGAAGATATAAAGTTTCAAGATGCTTGGGTTAAATTTTGGTCCTGACTTTTTTAGACTGTGTTAGGGGCCCGTTTCCTTGGCATGTTAATTTAGTGACTCCGGCAGGAAGTAGAAGCACTTGGTTTGAACCTTTTCTACAAAATGTTTCAATGATTTAAAACCAGAGAGTCATCATATATATATGAGTCATATATATATCTAAATTCGTTAAATAGACTGTAAAAGAGCTGGCTTATGAGTTTTCCCTTCTGCAGATGCAGGTAGCTTCTACAGTTATCCCTGAAGTTTAGCATCATTAAAAGATTGGTTAAGCACTGCTCTTTAACAGGCTGGGTGCTAGTCTTCATATCCCAAAGGATAAAAGCCTAGTCCACAGTCTTTAGGCCACAGCCTTTGAGTCAATTTTCCAGGAGTAGATGATATGACACACTGAGCCAGGTTGACTATCATCAGCAGTCTTCATTTGAAAGCCAGTCAACAAGAGTTAAAAGACTAGAGAATGTTTGTGCTCACTTCCTCAGGACAAATACTAGAAAGAGAATGTTTCCCCTTCCTTTGAAAGCATACTCACCCATAGTACAACTAAACCCTTGCTTTTGGTTAATTGGCATCTTGCCCTAAGGCAAACATCTGGTTGCTTACCTCTGACAGCTCCTGACCAAGAGCACAAAACAGCAGCCTCTCAGTCTGGAAGTAACTTTAGAGGTTCTCCATCCACCTTCCTGGTGTACAAGAAGGTTTCCTAAAACTCAAATGGGCTGTGAACTGCAAAGACTCCTCCCTTGGCTTGAGGAAAGGCTAATCACCAGTAGGCTCCCACTAATGCAACTTTCTTTTGCAGTTCCAAAGTGAAGCAATAGGTTAAGTCAGACATCTGTGCTTTTCCTCTCTTCTTTCTTTCTGTTGCCTGGCAGCTGTCTCACATGGGTGGGTTCAGTAGTTTCCTGAAGAGCCTGTCTTTCTTTCAGGTGAAGAGAAGGACTATACCATCTGGCTGGCTCACTCTACAGACCCTGGAGATTATGGAGATGGCTGCATTTTAGGCTATAAAGAACAGTACCTCCGGCTACGCAAGTCATCTGTCTGTCAGAATGGTCGAAACTATGTTGTGACCAAGCAGCCGTCCATCTGTCCCTGCTCCCTGGAGGACTTCCTCTGGTATCTGCACCCCTCAGATCCCTGTCAGCCACTTCCTGTGCTGGAGGAGGCAAAAGACAGTTGAAAATTATTTCAGTCCTTTTTTCCCTTTTTTCCTCAAGAGTGGAAAACTGTTGCTTCTTTCTTCAAGGAAACTGAGGCACAGAGGAAGGGAAGCAGAATTGTTAGTAATTGGACAAATAACATTATTGTATCAGATCATTAATTATTGTGCAGAACCAGCAACAACCCCCGAAATCCTAACGTACCCATGTGAGGGAGGAGAGGAGTGCATAATGAGGATGGGAGTAAGAAAGTAGAGAGAGAAGGCGATAGGACAGAAGCACCAAGCAAAGTGGGGCAGGAGCTGAGAGCTTAGAGGAAACTGGGCTTTAGCAAACAGCCTGATTGCCTGGGTTCAGCAGATAGAGCTAGCTTTGAGGTTGTCTGCAGGACTGAAGGCAGAGAGAATGTGGCTCTGTCCTGAGAGAGGAGATGACATCAGATGTTGGTCTCTATATCCCGTCAAGGCTCAGGAGCCATCATGGTGGACCCCTAGAGTTCAGAACCACCCAGGCTTAAGGATTAGTTTCGTGGCTGGCACAGGGTTAGTTGATTGTACAGGGGTGAGGGAGTCCCTTGGTAGCCTAGCTTAGGGCAAATAAGAGGAACTGCTTTACATCACAGGTACTAATCTTACGGAACGTGTTAGCTGCAGAAGGTGCTGTCAGGGAGGTAGAAGTGGATTTGGAAAAGAAGACAGGAAGCTAGCAGTCCTATCCTCCTACAATGTATTCTCCTGAACTATAGGTGACAAGAGTATGGGCTGAACAAACCCCAGTCTGACCCAGTGTGTTTCCTCCTGTGTTGTTCACATCTGTATGTGGAATGGCCAGGGGTCCTGCCTTCTCTATTTCTACAAGAGAAAATGGCACTCAGGTCACTTGGATGTTATAATAGGGCTAGAGTTTGTGGCTACTGTCAGGCTCTGAAGGGCTCTCTCACCCTTAATGGCACACAGGCTGACTGTCAGTCACCTGAACTACTTCTGTTTTCCAAACTTGCTCAGCGGCTTCAGAGCTCTATGCCACTGTGTATGCTGCTGCTCCTGCCTGGAAGGTCTTTCCACATTTGCTGCCTGACCCCCCAAGCCTGGCGAATTCCTCCTTGGCCTTTAATACTTTAGCTCAGATGTTGCCTCCTAAAGCCTTCCCCAGTTTTTCCTCATCTAGGCTCCCACTGCACTTACTATATTTTTACAGCTCTCACTATATTTTAATTCTTATGTACAGATTAGATTCCACCATTAAAATCTAGACTCCCTGAGCACATATTGTATTTGATAATCACATAGTCATAATGATAGCAGCTCACGTTTTTAAACATTGCCTCTGTGCCAGGTATTGTCCTAAGCAACTTGAACTTCTCCTCAGCAGCTGCATAAGATAGGTGCTGTGGTTATTTACATTTCACAAAGGGAGAAACACAGGTACAGGGGGTCATGACTGACTTGCTGTCACGTGACAGGCTGGGATGTGAACCCGGCAGTTAGTTCTACCCCAGAACCTGAACACACACCCCATGTGCCTGAGGAATGTATACTTTGTGAGTGGGGAGGGTGTGGTCCCTGGAATTTTGGATTGAACACACAAATTTTTTGCCAGAAATTTCTCCTTGCTATTGGAGGCATGATGTCTTCTTTTGTTCTTCCTACCCTCTCCTTTCAGTATCTGTCAGAAAACCTTCAAGTCCAAGCGGCATCTATATATTTACCAAATATTCCTTGAATATTTGTTATGCACAGGGCAGTGCAAAAGTGATAACAGAAATTTTATTATAGACTCTTCTGTTAAGAGTCACATGATTATGTTTGAGAAGAGAAAGTGGTAAGTACCTTATGGATTTAGAGAAGGGAGAGATTCTTCCATCCACACCTAAAAGGAGTTGGATGAGAGAGGCTTTGTAGAGGCGGTGGTATCTGAGCTGAGCCCCAGTGAGCTGTAAGATTTGATCTATACATCTGGAAAGAAGCAGATCATTAAAGCCAGTGGACTGATGTGAGTGTAGGCCCCCGACAGCACGATCAGGAAGGTTGTGCTGGGGCTTCCTGGGTGGCTCAGTGGAAGAGAATCCACCTACCAATGCAGGAGGCATGGTTCAATCCCTGGTCTGGGAAGATCCTTCATGCCCCAGAGCAACTAAGCCTGTGCTCCACAAGTACTGAGCCCACCTGCTACAACCGCTGAAGCCCTTGGCGCCTAGAGCCTGTGCTGCACAGCGAGAGAAGCCGCCACAGTGAGAAGCCATACATTACAACAAACAGTAGCCCCTGTTTGCCGCGACTAGACAAAGCCCACCTGCAGCAACAGAGATCCGGGGCAGCCCAAAATAAATAAATAATTTTCAAAAAGAAAGAGTATGCTGGAAGATAGGCTGTGAGGGGAAGCCGTGGCTGTCACAGGAAAGGAGTGAGGGCGTCCAGATGGGGGTGCTCAGGAAGATAGTGCCCTGGACAAATGTAAAGAAATGATAGGAGAGGCCAGCACAAAGAGGAAACATGATACATTCTGAACATTTTTGTTTCTTTGAGGTTCTGTCAACAGATTTATGTGGCAGTGTTGAGCAAGTATTTGGAAATGTAGGATTAGAGCTCAAGAGAGGTAGAACCTGGAAGTTTTATTAATTTTTTAAAATTTTTATTTATTTGTATTTTTGGCTGAGCTGGGTCTTTTTGCTGTGCACAGGCTTTCTCTAGTTGTGACGAGCCCAGGCTACTCTCCATTACAGTGTGCGGGCTTCTCACTGAGGTGGCTTCTGTTGTTGCGGAGCACAGGCTCAGTAGCTGTGGCTCCCAGGCTTAGTTCTCCAAGGCATGTGGAATCTTCCCAGACAGAGATCAAACCCATGTCCCCTGCGTTGACAGGTGGATTCCTCTCCACTGGACCACCAGGGAAGTCCAAATCTAGAAGTTTCAGTTGCAGCAAATAGTTAAGCTCATGAAGGGAGTAAGAGAATGAATGATAGAATCTTGGAAAACATCTGCACCTGCGTGTTAGGAAGAGTGCAGAGCCAGCAGTGGCCAGAGAAACAGATGAGTGCAGCTCTCGGGGCTGCAGTGGGTGGGGCACAGCGGTGTGCCCGGTGGCCAACGTGAACAAAGCAGAGAAGCCCCCAAGGCTGGATGACTGGTGGGCCCGCGGGGGCACAGACATTCATTTTCAAGGCTGCAGCGGGGGCTTCAAGCCACAATGCAGAGAATAAAAAGTAAATGAGTAAAACAGAACAAGTCAAAGAGAAAGTTGGCCAATAAGGGAGAGAGGGTGGTGAAGGAAGAGGACAGGTGCAGGCTAAGGAGAAGCTGCCAGGTGAGGGGACTGGCGGTCCCTCCATGCTGTCCATGAAGCAAGCCCCCACCTAGGGGCACGAGGTGCCAAGGCCCTGCATGTCCTTTCTTTGGGGAAAGCAGAGAAAGGAGAGCAGGTTGGGGGCACTAAGGAGAGATGGGATGGAATGGAGGGCAGGGATGGGCATTCACATTGGCATCAGGCACCATCTAAGAAGCTGAGAGGGAACAGATGTGGGGAAGGCAGGGAAGGTTTGATATACACTCTCATGGGTATAACATAATGAGTTATTTGGAGATGAAAGAACTGCTAAGTGTCCGTGCATTTAGGTCTGTGGCTGTGGCTGACGCGCTGTTTTCCTTGTGTCTTAGTTGCGTGTATCCCCACCCCCTATAGACTGCACGCTTTCCCTTCCCTGAGCATGAGCTGTCTATGTGGAACTCCTAGCTACTGAGTCCTCAGTCCACCAGGCCCAATCCATAAGCCATTTCCCACCACACCCCCCGCCAATTAAGCCCTGTCTGTGTGCTTTTGTTCCTAAAGAGACCTCTTTATATGTCACAGACTTCCTTAGCTGCTTTCTGGCAACCCACGCCTGGAATATTAACCATCCTCTGCCCCACATAAAGCCTTCACTGCTATTTGCCTCCTTTCAGCAACTTTGAAAGATACGTTCTTTGCTGATTCTTACAGTGATTTTGGCTACTTCCGTCCAGAAAATGACTCCAAATGTGTGGAACAGCCCGAACTGAAGGGCCACGACCTCGAGTTTTGTCTGTACGGAAGAGAAGAGCACCTGACGACCAACGGGTGAGGCGGCTGCTCCTCCCGGATGGGCCTGCGTCCCCCCGTGCAGGGAGAAAGTTCCCTCCACGCACTTCTGAGTATTTGAGAGCCTAGAAAATCCCTGTCCAGTAGAACTTTCTGTGATGGGATAAATGCTCTGTAAACTGCTGTGTCTAATACCGTGGCCCCTAGCCCTCTGTGGCTGTTGACACTAGAGTGAGGAACTGAAGTAATTTTGATTAATAGTCACCATAGCAGAGAGTGCCATTCTAGAGGAGCCTGACTGCCTACTCCCCTGATAACTCTCCCCTCCCCTGTATCTGTACTGCGTACTGACGGGCTTTCCCCGGCAGTCTCATAGGGCAGAAAGTCGGCATGTCACTGCAGCATGGCAAGGGATGTGTGGTCTGTCCAAGGACCAAAACTACACAGAATATCCCCCCAGCACCCCGGTGGATCTCCCCAAGCCCTGAAAGATGGTGTAAGGACCAGAAGTGTTTCTGCAGCTTTTCAAATCTTGTTTTCAGGAAGTGAGCAAGAATCCAGACATGCGTCCTTGTATTCTGTCAACACCTTTTCTCTGCCCCTCAGGTACCGGAAAATCCCAGGAGACAAATGCCAGGGTGGCGTGAATCCAGTTCGAGAAGTGAAAGACTTGAAAAAGAAATGCACAAGCAACTTTCTGAGTCCAGAAAAGCAGGTGTGTTAGAGTGGATCTAGTGTAGATGCAAGTGGGTTTTCGAGTTCCGCCAGGAATGTCAGAGTCACAGTGTGTCGGGAGCTTTATCACCTAATACAGGTGGCCAGACCACTTAGGTCAGGCTTCCTATTGCACAGGAAACTGTTAGGATGAAGGATGGTCACTTAAGCCAACAATAAGCTCATCTACTGAAAACTTTTTGGGGGGAAGGAAAATGGTGCTCAGTATTTATCCAAGTCTTAGAAGCTTAGGGTTGAGAAAAATTCTGAGGCTCAGAGTCACTTAGAAAAAAGACTCAACAAGTCCTGCCATCAAGGGCTGGGGTTTTGCACTTGTGGAAGAGAAGGGCATGGGATCTCTGTGCCGAGTCACGTCAGGTGTGTTCATAAGGAAAACCTGCACTGCAGTAATAAGGGGCTGGTTTTGATTTAGAAGCAAGTCCAGGGGCTGATTCCAGCTCTCTAGCACTGAACTGTCTGGCCAGGATATGGGCATCTGGTAAGAGGATCCCTCTTGATCAAGAAGCACTGGCCCAGCAGTGTGACTGGGACAGAAGACTGTGGACCCCAGGCTCCTAATCTGGAAACTGAGAGATGGGCAGTCTGCAGTCCCTCCTGTCTAAACTCAGGGGTGAGGGCCTGACAGGGGGTGGAAGAAGGCAGGGGGAGAAGAGTGTGTGGGTGCGTGTACTTGTTGGGGGCAAACTCCTGCTTCTCTGCGTCACTGCCCTGCACTCCTGGCGGCTGTCCTCAGAGTGTTTGTGTGTGTGATTGCACAGGACTCCCCCCACAGGGACACAGCTTGTCCCAGAATCCAGCTCCGCCTCCTCTGGGATACACTGAAAACACACACTCCCTATCTCCCACCCAGAAGCAGGTAGGTCACACTCAAACAACGATATGACAAAGCTTATTTATAACAACATATGAAAACTTAAAAAACGAATCTTGGTATCATGGGAGGGCCTGCCTGACATACCATTGGCACAGCTCCTTCCCAGGTGATACCCTATGCTAGATTCATTCACCCACTTACTATCATGGTCTCCCTCTCTGCTTCACCCTTAAAAGCGCCAAGACTTAGAATCAGTGGTCACGGGGAACAGTCACAATTATATTTGATCTAGGTAATTACCATAGCTTCCAGTGTAACTTTGACATTGAAGCCCCTGAGTTTGCACTATTCTGAAAGCTTCAAGGCAGCTCAAGTTTTGATTACCCTCTGCCAGCTGTGGTATTCTCCTGGTAGCACCGAGATGGTCATCTGAGGGGTTTGGGGACATTTCATCATTAGGTGCCTAGAGACTACAGATCGTTGAACAGAGAAATAAGAAATTGAGCAGCCTGTTTGAATTCAGTCCTGGAATATGCACACCCAAAATTGATTGTGTGTTTGTGTTTTAATTTATCAAGAATTCCAAGTCAAATTCTGTTCCAATCATCCTGGCCACTGTGGGATTGATGCTGGTCACAGTCATAGCCGGAGTGCTCATTGTGAAGAAATATGTCTGTGGTGGAAGGTAAGGACCTGGGGTCAGTCAAACCCACAAGCCAGCCAAGGGCAGAGCCTGCCGCTGGCGAAAACTGTTGAAGTGACGTTACTGAAACATCAGACTCAAATCTTTCCTTCCATTTTGCATATACCAGCTATAGGCTGTGCTTCCTGTATGTGTGACTCATTCTATGAGTGTGTAAAACTTGGGAAGTCCACAGCTCTATAAGAAACGCATTCTTCCTCACCACGTGAGGGTTGACAGCAGTTTCCACCCCCAGGTTCCTGGTGCATCGATACTCGGTGCTCCAGCAGCCGCAGAGGCTAATGGTGTGGATGGTGTGGATGCTTTGGACACGGCCTCCCACACTCACAAAAGCGGTTATCATGATGACTCAGATGAGGTGAGACTGTTTCTTCTTGAGGGGTGGTGCAGAAGTTTTTAAAAAGAGCGATTCTTTTTTTACTTACGACCAAGGTATGTTTGAAGCAACAGAGGGTATAAGCTAGAAGCAGCAACTTAATGACTAAGACTTGGCCAACCCAGAAGCTACATAATGGCTTTCAAAATAAGGATTAGGGATTTTTTTTTGGTCTGTAAATACTATGGCCCATGTCTTTTTTTTTTTCAGGACCTTCTGGAATAGCTCCTCAAAAGAGCTGGGACTGAGTGCGAATGATGGACCTGCAGTACCTCCTACACTCCCTGTGGCTCCGACTTAGGGAAATAAATTTCCCATTCCGAAGGACCCAGCTCTGTTTCTGCTGCTTCCATCAAAGCCAAAAGGACCGACACTAAAGAAATAGGGGGGGTGGGGACCCGAAACACTCTCGCCAATTGGCTCGGAGAAAAGAGGGGAAATTTGTAATTCTTTAACTTTACGAGTTCTGTGTTTTTGCAAGGAATGGGCCCTTTTTGGTTTTGGTCTTTAAGGGAAATGGGATGGAATTGAAGGGAACTTTTCACTAACCCCACAGTCGCATGTTGTGCCTGGCACCTACGCCAGGGCACCGGCCAGCTTCGTCATCAGCTCTCACGAAGCCCTCGGTGCCATCCCTGGGCCGTGCCATCCCTGGACAGTGCCAGCACCATGAAGCAGCTGCAGAGATGAGCAGAGAGGCTGCGATGACTGGCACAGCCTGGGCAGCCTCTCTCCTTCTGGGGCCAGCCCTGCTCCAAGAATAGTGCTCACCAGCTCCTCACAAAGATCACTGCTTTTTCTTTCTTTCAGGAGCCATAGGCCACAGTGATTTTTCTTTTCCCCTGTTTAATTAGGCAATACCCTTGTTAATTGCCCTTTGGCAACTAACTTACATGTGCTTCCAAGACACTAAATCGGAAAACTTAAAGGGCAATATTTTTAACTTGGGGCAGGAAGAAGGGAACAACAGAGAATTGACTAGATTTAGCGCCTATTGAAGGAGAAATTCTTGCTTCTTCCAAGATCTTTCAAGCCATGCCTTATGTTTGTGCCAGTGGACTTGCTCAAGGATGGGGCTCAAGCTGGGTACCCAGGCTGAGCAGCCTCTTCACTGGAACGGCTGGTGGCATGCACAGCACAGCCTCTGAGGACGACTCATCCACGAATCATTAGAGTGGCTGCTTGTTCGCTTCCTCTTAGGTTGCTGCTCTACATGGAGCCGTGACTAGACATGTTTTCAGATTTAGGCTTTAAAAAAAAAAAATTCAATTTTGTTACCAAGTTCTCCTCCTTACCCCTCCACTTCCCCAGCTTTGCCAAGTAATCTGTTGGCTTGAAACTTTGAGCCAAACCAACTGAAAGACACTTCTAGCACAGATTGATGTTTTGTGGGATACATTAAGTTCATATTTTAAATTTAATAAAATGTTCCCTTTGACATTTTTTTTAATGACATAAATTAGAAAATGTAGTGAGGTGGATTTTTGGGTGGCCAGACAGTGATGGAAAGCTGTCATCGTTAGTACAGCTTGACTGTTTGCTGTACTCGAACATAGGAGTACGTTTTCAGTCTCCGCACACCTACTGTGCTGGTCACAGTTTCTCCCAATAAAATGATTGGGGACATTCTTTGGTAACTGCCGTTTTGCTGCTAGTTCGTTTTATGGCTAGAAAGTCAGGAAAAAGTAAATGTGCCAAATGAACTTTTGTCAGAATGTGTGAGCAGATGGCTGAATTGTCTTCTCACCAGAACAGATTAACAGCAGTAGGGAAAGCAGGGGAGGGAGTGGATGAATTTTAGAGAAACTTTGAAACTGCGGTAAGATTAACGTAAGTCAGGGAACTATAAAGTTAAGGCAGTTTTTGTGAAGAGAGTTCATATTTGTTAGAGCCAGAGAGCACTAGTTTTTTAGGAAAATCTCATTCCTTTTGTAAGGTTTTAAATTGAAAGGAATTCCAAAGATACACCAGCTCACAAATGACTGAAAAGTCTCAGCTTTCATCCCGTTCACCCTCACCTCCTGCCCCATGAGAATTTGATGCCCAGAGAAGACCTACTTGGACCATATACTCTTCTCCCCACATACACCCACTGAAGTAGATGTGCCGACTAATTCTCTAAACTAATGTTTCACATGTGAGAGAGTTAACACTTCTCTAACCGTGTAAGACTCAGGACAGTGATACCTGGGGTTCCTGTAGAACTTGGTAGTTTTCATGGCACTTTTTCACTTGCATTATGTCATTTGAACCTCACAGCATTCTTGTGAGATTAACAAAAAAAACACAGGGTTTGTAATCCCCATTACAGATGGAGCTGAGGTACAAAAATGGATAAAGGTATCAAGGTCCCTGTGAGTCATGAGTGGTGACGATTGTCTCGGATCTCATGCACTTTGGAGGATGCTCTTGCTGCCAGGTGGGAGCAGGCTGCTTTCTTACAAACGTCTTGCAGTTCTTCAGGGCACAGGTCAGTGGCCTCTCTTTCAGAGCAGCATGTAGAGCTCTTTTGCCACCTTGGTAAACAGAAGATTTTTCATGGCTGAAAGCAAAAGTAATGGTAATCTTGAGAATGTATTTAGAAACCGCCCCTTACCTCATTGAGGGTCATGGTGGTTCAAGAGTGTGGAAATGGAGTCTCCACTGATGAGTCACCCTCTCCGTTTCCCTTGTCCCCCACCCATGACTGGCTGGAGAGCTTAGTTGGTTTGAGGACTGCTAGCAAGTCTGGCTGGCCAGCCTTCCTCATCTCACAAGGGTATGTCCCCAGCCCAAGATGAAAACAGCCTAATAGATCCACGATAGCTCCTAAGAAAAAAAGATTTCTGATTTGTCCTACTGATGTCAGGTTGGAGCATTATCTCTGAAAATAAGGTGTAGTGTCAGGCTTAATAGCAAAAGGGATTGTTTCAGTAATAGAAGTTAGCGTCATCGTAAGGTAGGTTGGACCTAGCAGATTGCCAGAGTGATCTGAGCTCTGAAATCCAAGTGGTGAACTCACCATCTTTGATGCTCTGTGGACAGGTGTCTTGGACTTAAGAGGGCTTTTGGTTTTCAGTGAGACCTGAGACCAGGGATGCATACGCCTAAGCTGACCATCAAATGGGAGCGCCACTTAGAAGAGTGAAAGTGTTTGGAGGACTGCGGTAGTTCTAGGCTGGGCTCAGGAGATTTAATAGATTAGCTGTAACTAAAGCTTTAGAATCTGTCATCTGCCTCTGAATAGGCTTTCCAGGGTGTCTGTCTCATTCTTAGGTTTACTTCTGGGCCTCTGCATGCTGAAGCTGGCCTCTCATCCCTGGCAGATCAGTAATGTGCTGGCCACCACTGGCTCTGTCAACCACAGCTGGTTCTCCCGTGGCCTTCACCATGGGACAAGGATAGAGGAGTACAGGGCCATCCACATCCACCCCACATGGCAGGCAGTTTTTGTTTTCTAAGCAAATGATTCCAGTAGAGAGTTTCTTGTTTCCTCTTAGGAGAGCTTTAAAGAGCCCTGCTTCTGTATGCACTGGCTGGGAGCTCACCCTGCTCGCTGTTGGTACTGCCCCCTTATCCCACATTAACCTGGTTACTTGGAACTGCTAAAATAGGAAGAGCTTCTGCTTTTCAACGTTGCTACTACCTTCCCTCAGACGGATAGATAAACATGGACTTACATGTCCTTCAAACAAAAACCAAAGTTTAAGATTTCCACATGATAGTGATAGGGAGGCCAGACTGCTCCACCTGCCACCAGTTTGCCCAGCTCAGGTTGCCGCAGGGACACCGTCCTGCCCCAGGAGGGCCGAGGCCTCACCCTCGTCTAGGATGATTGAAATAGCAGGAATATGTTGATTTCTTGGCTACTTTGCATTATAACAAATAAGAATCAGAACTCTAATTAGAAATTGTCTTCAGCAACTTACTGTGTGCATTTTTTTTCACACCGGTACATTCTTAAGCATCCTTGTTTATATAGAATAACATAAACTAATCTACCTTCTATATATATGTGTGTGTGTGTGTACATGTATACATGTATAAACTGTATAGTGTACATGTTAATGATATGCCCAAATCCTTAATGCAGTTCTCATCCTCTGCATGCCCTCGGTTTGTGGTCACGTGACGAGCGTTCCTGATGATTCTGCCCACCTCCTGTGTTTGAACGTCTAGGGAGGAGGGTAGGGTTTTGATGGTACCCTCCTCATCCTCGTGCACAGATATGCTCAGGGTCCCCATGTGTGCCTGGTATCCATCCCTCTCTTGTTTCCTGTTCCCTGTCTGAGCATGTGGTCCCTCCTGGTTCTGTACCTTCTCTGCCTCCTCCCCAAGCTGTCAGATAGCCTTCCTACTCAAATCTAAAGCAGTATTAAGATCATTACTGCATGTGCACTAAAAACCCAAGTTTTCTGTTCCCTTGGGACAGAAAATTGCATGTGAGGTGGAATAATCAAGTTTCAATGACCTATGCCAGTTGCACAACAAAGCCAGACCCCAGAATAAAATTCCACAAAATGGAAATAAAACTCAAATTTCTTTAGCACTGTGTAAATAAATCTGGATGTGTTTAACTTTGTACTGGTAATTTTCTGTATATTTGCAATATTTGGGTTAGAAATAAAACAGACTGGACTTTATTACCTGACCTACTAAAATGACTAAGCTACAGTTTGTTAATATGAAAGTTTCTCCACTTTCCTAGCTTCAAAAATCAAACCCCAGCAATCAGAAAACATCGATTAATGAGCCAGGACTATGCGTCTGTAAGTCCTACATGAAGAGTATTAGGTAATTTATGGGAAAAACTACTCAATTTTTTCTTCTTCATGCTCTCAGAGATCAAGCCCCCACCATGGGTGTTTGTAAGACCAGATTTCTTTTTCTTCCTCCCCAGAAGTATAGCTGACCCACCCTGGTACAGCTTCTCAGCTTTGATTGCTACATTCTTCCTTCTGGACGCAGCCACATGCCATGACTCGCCTGAATTACATGATCCTTTAGCAGGTGCAACAGACAACATGAGGAGTTTACCTTCAGCACTTGCCCACTTGCCCCTCTCACATTTCTCCTGCTACTCTTACTCATAGTCCTTTCTAACCCATTTCATTAAGGACCTTCAAAGAGTTGCATCTTGACTCCAAAATATTTCTTTCGGTGGAGGTTACTGCCCACCCACATTTAGCCTTTAGCCAAGCCAGGCGACTGCTTAGCCTGCTGTCCTGGGTGGGAGGTGGGAGGTCTCTCCATGAATGTTTACTCTGGGGCCATGGTCTGAAGATGACCAGGCAGAGACCTTGCTCCTGAGGACCCCATGTCTGCTGGAAGAGTCCTCCCCATGGGGAGGTTATCCAGGGTGGTTTATTTTCAAGAATTCTAACAGTGTTCTCAGACTTTCTGCAACAGAATCAGTAAGTTGCTTTTTTAAATGCATATCCCACCCAGACCTACTAAATTAGCTTTTCCAATGGATAAGACCCTAGGAGTTGGCCTTTTCTATTTGATTCTTTCATACCTTCAATTGCAGCAAGGAGCTAATACCAAAAGCCTGAACCAGTCTCTTCATCAAAGCATGGGGATAAGAGGGGTGTTTGGAGTACCCTGGTATACTGTCGCACCTGTAAGGGCTCTGGCTGGTTCAGATAAAGAGAAATGAGTCACAAAGTCCTTTACACCTGAGAGTCCTGACATAGCACAGCCTCTCACCACCAACCCCAGAGGTCAAGCTCCATAGTCACCCTCTTCAGCCATCCTGCTGCTGCTGCTGCTAAGTCGCTTCAGTCGTGTCTGACTCTGTGCGACCCCATAGACTCAGCCCACCAGGCTCCCCCGTCCCTGGGATTCTCCAGGCAAGAACACTGGAGTGGGTTGCCATTTCCTTCTCCAATGAAGGAAAAGTGAAAGTGAAGTCGCTCAGTTGTGTCCGACTCCTAGCGACCCCATGGACTGCAGCCCACCAGGCACCTCCATCCATGGGATTTTCCAGGCAAGAGGACTGGAGTGGGGTGCCATTGCCTTCTCCCTTCAGCCATCCTGCTGCTGCTCTAAGTCGCTTCAATCGTGTCTGACTCTGTGCGATCCTATAGATGGCAGCCCACCAGGCTCCCCCATCCCTGGGATTCTCCAGGCAAGAACACGAGTGGGTTGCCATTTCCTTCTCCAATGCTGCAAAGTGAAAAGTGAAAGTGAAGTCGCTCAGCCATCCTAGCTCCTGATAAAACAATTTCCTGGATCCCAAGTGGGTCTACAAGTTGTCCTGCCCTCAGTCCCAATACAAATTGCAAAGATGAGTTCTGGGGTTCTGTCCCACGACCCGAGATAGTAACACAGACTCCCAGGATCCTATTGGATGCCCCCAGTTTGAGGGCCAAAGGGGAAAAATGAGTAAGGAGCTCATTCTTTCAACCGTGCTCATTGGTTTCCTTTAAAGAGGGGAAAGGGGGGATGTGGAAACTTGCTACTTTCTACTCAGCTTTGCTATGAACCTAAAACTGCTCTTTTAAAGTCTACTTAAAAAAAAAAAAAAAATATATATATATATATAATTCACATAAAATATACATATATTCACAGAGGAGATGCCAGCTTCTGGGAATGAGAAAGGGAGAGTAGAGTAGGAAATCTGATCTATCGGCTGTATTCCATGGAAGCTGTAAGTGATGGTCTAGTGAGCCTAGAAATCACACAGGACCTTTAGTATGTAACACCTACTGTGCTCTGGCCACTTTTGTACACTTTTACCATTTTATCCTCAACACGATCTTGGCATTGTCATGCCTTATTTCATAGACCAGGGACCTAAGGTTCAGAGTCCATGATTTTCCCGGGGCTGCCTAGCAGAGGAATAAGTAGCAGAGCCAGGGTCACACTCAAGTCCTCTGACCCCAGGCCCCTGACTCCCCTCTCACAACTGCTGCTTCTCGTTTACTTGCACTTTTATCTCATAGGCAAGGGAGCTTTGAAAGGGCTAAGTGCTGGCCCAACCTAAAAATAGCTTACATTTATCGAGCACTTAGTTGGCTACACACCACTAAGCACTTTACACAGATACCTCTTTGAATGCTCAAACAGCCCTAAGACTGTTATCTCCATTTCACAGATGAGGAAACAGACCTAAGAGAGACTGTTATTACAAGGCACAGCCAATTGGTGATGGAGCCAAAGAGAGTTGGGGGTCTGGCTCCAGGAGTTGGGGATCTGGCTCCAGGGTGCAGACTTTGCCTTCTACTTCCATGGGGCAGGTGGGTGGGGTGGAAAGGAGAGGATGGGGCCCCTTCCTGTGTACCCAGACACCCTTGGATGAGCTCAGGAGATCAGGAGCTGAGATGTCACCCAGTCCTCCCCCCAGAAGCCAGAGTCCCCATGTGAATGGTCTGAGCTGGGAGGGGCTGTCTGAAGCTCAAGCGCTCCTCTCCCTCCCTGGTGCTGTGTGAGAGGTGTCATCTCTCTCCCAAGATAACAGGGCCACTGGGCCCTCCTCCTGCAGCTATTCCGGGCTGCGATCTGCTCCCCCTCTTCCTCTGGCCCCCGCTTCATCCCTCATGGGAGTCAGTGGGTGGGAACAGGACAGCCCAGTTACATGACCCTGGGGAGGCCAGGCTGGAGAGCAGGTGCTCAGCCCCTCTCACACCATCAACAGTGAAAATCTTCCCCTGGAGCTCAGCCTCTGGGTGGCCCAGCATGGAGGCAGCCACAGCTCAGGAGGCAGCCTTGGGACCCACACTGAAGGTGAAAGAAGCCAGCCCAGCAGATGCTGACGGACCTCAGACTTCACCCCAGCGGGGGGCCGGCAGCCCTCTTCCCCAGCTCCTGCCCCCCATAGAAGGTGACTGGTGGGGAGCGGGCAGGCCGGGCAATGGGTGTTGTCCGTGGGTTTTGCAGAGCTAAATGCTTTCATGGGATGAGGGCTTAGGATGGAGGAGCATGCACCGGAACCCCCATCCCCTCTCTGATGGACTCTTGCTGCTCAGCTGCCTCTGCTGGGTTTTTGCTTTTTACCTGAGAAGCCAGTGAATGGTGTTTGTGATATGCTACAGTAACTAATACTGATAGGTTTATATTTTTACCTTTAAAATGTGTCGATCACAGGACTAGGGGGACCTGATATATTACTAACATCAGTCAAGGAGGGAATGAAGGGTGAGATTGTATCCATCTGGACCAGGAGAAGAGGGAAACGAAAAGCTTGGAGCCACGGGGAGGCTGAATGCTAAACAAATGTGACACTCTGTCTGGCCCTCAACAGGGCCAGGAGTCTGAGACCTATCCCCATACCCTCACCGGCTCCCACGGGAAACTCTAGCCTCTCCTAACCCGAGCGCCACGGAAGCAGAGACCTTCGAGGAGAAGCATTCTAAGGCTCCTTTTCTGTGGTCTCTGTGAGCCTCTCATCAAAGAGGTGTTTTTGATTTAAGAGGTGGTGGGTGCCTCGACCAGCCCTGAAATTCCCTGCAGCCCTGCTGCCCACCCCACACCTGGCCCTGGCCCCACAACTGGTCTCTGTAGCTAAGAGACTTCACTGGAGTGGCTCCCATTGTGCCTGGCTCAGCCAAGCAAGGGAGACTGGTTTTTGCCCTCTCCTGCAAAGAAACACTGAAAAATGTTCCCTGTACAAAGTCTCCACTTGTGGCCTCTTGAAGCCCTAAGTGCAGAGGATGCAAAGACCACAAATGAGACAGCGTGGAATGCCAGGATAGGGAGAAGAAGAAAAGACAGGGTCTAGACTCAATTCCCAGGGCCGCCTCCAGCAGCTCCGTGACCTTGGTGAAGTCAATGGACTTCAGGGCTTCAATTACTCTCTATAAAATGGTGATTATTGGTATCTACCTGGTAAGGTAGTTGAAAGGATTGTTGAGATAATCCAACATGCTTTTGAAGAGGCCAAATGAAGATGTGAGTAGATAATGTATTATTTCCAAGTTAGGAGTAAAGGCTGAGTTCTACCTGCAAACAGGGTTGCAGTGGGAAAGTCCACAGCTTCTATCATCCGCTGGAAGACAATGGGTCTTCAGAAGCTGTTTGAATGTCATTGGCCCAGAGCCAACTGAGTTTACCCCCATTGAAAAACATGAAGAGAGCAGAAGTTATTGGGAATATGTTAGGTTGGAATGTCTTGAGGCAGAAAGCCAGTTTCGTCCCCCCAAAAGACCCAGGAAATAAGCCAGAGTGAGGGAGGGCGAGAGCCAGGACTTCTGACTCCTTGACTCTCTACAAAGCCGTAGGAGAGGGTGCTCATCCCCCCATACCCCATACTTACCCCTCCGGCCACAAGGTGGACGCTGTGGGCTGTCAGATTCTGACAGCCCCAGCCCATAAGTGAGGCCTGAAGGACCACATTCTTGTGTGTGGTCTCACCCACTGGCATCTCAGAGGCCCCTGACAGTAAAGCCTCCTGGTGACACTGTGCAAAGTGTTTGCATCTGTTACCCGTTTGGAAAAGAGTTCAAATGCTAGCTCTGTCCTATGACCGCAGGCAAGTCAATCCACCCCTTTGGGTTTCCATCTCTCATCTGTAAATTGAGAGGTAGAATTAAATCAGAATTCTGAACCCTTTGCTGGATATGGATCCTTAGGAAAACCTAATGAAAGCTGTGGGCTGTTGCTTCAAGAAAAATATTCAACAAAGCTCAGGGAATTCACAGAATTACTGAAGTCTATCCAGAGGTCTTTAAGGGGTGCCATGGTGCTGGCCTAGATGGCCCCCAAGTTCCCTATGAGCACCAAGGACTTCTCCCTCCTCTTAATGCCTCCTCTTTCTCATGGGGAGTTCTATGGGACCTAGAGAGGCACAGCAGTGAGCGTGTGAGCACACGTGAAATAGAACAGGCGTCAAAATATTTGCAACATCAAAATAAACTGCAACTGGCCAACACTGAGCTTTTAATCAAGAAAGTGCTCTCCATGGCTAAGTAAGTAAGTGGATGTAGGAGGCTGGCATTGGGAAAGCATCCTTTGTCACACTCAGCACACACGGAGGCACTGTGTCCTGAAGGCCACACTGGGTAGGGGCCAGAGGAGAGTGTTCATGATAGTGAGAGGCCTGCTTCCCCGGTGGCTCAGTGGTAAAGAATCTGCCTGCCTGCCAATGCAGAAGACACCGTTTGATCCCCGGTCCGGGAAGATCCCCCATGCCTGGAGCAACTAGGCCCAGGCCCCACAGCTATTGAGCCTGTGCTCCAAAACCCTGGGGGAGGGGGCTACAACTACTGAGCTCACAAGCCCACGCACCCTAAAGCCTGTGCCCAGGAATAAGAGAAGCCACCGCAATGAGAAGGCCAAGCACTGTCAACTACAGAGGAGTCCCTGCTCTCTGCAACTAGAGAAAAGTCACTGCAACAACAAAGACCCAGCACAGCCAAAAATAAATAAATAAACAAAAATTTAAAATAATAATAATAAGAGGCCATGGGACAGGCTGCATCCTGACACGGAGATGGGACCCTGAGCCCTGGAGGGAGGGCCCATCTGTAGATCTCAGCTCGACTGCTTCCTGCTGATCCTGGGCCTTCTTTCAGTCTGGACCGTTCTGTGTCTTCACACTTGGGAAGCTGCGGGCCTAGCCTTGAAACAACCATCCTCCCTCCCACTCTCCCTTCCTATCCTCTTTCTTCCTTCTACAAATATTTATTTTGTATCTATTATGTGCCAGGCACTGTTACAAAAATGCACAAAATAGGCAAAAATAATTTCCTTGTAGAGATTACATTCTATGTAAGGGACAGATAATAAATAAATAAACAAATAAAATGTATAAATAGGGATAAACTGCTGTGCTGAAACATAAGACGAAGATAGAAAATGCTGGTATGGGAAGAGTGCTTGCTGGTTTTGTTTTTTAATAAGTTTGTCTTTTTCTCCATTATTTTTTTAAGATCTATTTCTTTATTTTATTTTTTGGCTGTGGTGGGTCTTAATTGCTGTCCTTGGGCTTTCTCTAGTTACAGTGAGTGGGGGCTACTCTTCATTGCAGAGCTCAGGCTTCTCATTACATTGCCTTCTCTGGTTGCAGAGCATGGGCTCTGGGGCACATGGGCCTCAGTAGTTGCAGCTTGAGGGCTCTAGAGTGCTGGCTCAGTAGCTGTGGCACACAGGCTTAGTTGCTCTGGGGCATGTGGGATCTTTCTGGACCTGGGATCAAGCTCGTGTCCCCTGCATGTCAGGCAGATTCTTATACACTGTGCCACGAGGAAAGTCCGCTTGTGGTTTTTAAACAGGATATTCAGTGAAAGCCTTGTTAATAAGGTGATTTGAGCAGCAACTTAAAGGAGACGAGAGAGCAATGCCTGCAGATAATTGAGGAGAAGGTTTTCCAAGGAGAGAGGACAGTACGTACAAATGCCCTGAGGCAGGACTGCGCCTTATAGACTGGGGCCCCAGTGGCAGAAGCTGAGTGAGGGAGAGAATGTCAGGTTTGGAGTCCACAGGGTAGCAGGACCATTGTGAGTACCGGTTCAACTATGAGACAGAGGGGCAGCCAGTGTAGGGTTTTAGGTGTAGGTTTTAAAACTTTTCTGGCTGCTAAGAATAGCTGTGTTGTTGTTGTTCAGTTGCTAAGTCATGTCCAGTCCTTTGCGACCCCATGGACTGCAGCATACCAGGCTTCCCTGTCCTTCACTAGCTCCCAGATAGGCTACAGGCAAACCTCAGACACTAGCAAGATCATCAATTACAATGAAGAATTGGGAGAAGGTATGGAAGTTTTAGAAGAGGAGGATGTGCAACAGTCACCCAGGAGAAGAGGAGATTGAAGGAATTAGGGAAGTCTGGCAGAAATGCCAGTGTCTATTTAGAGGTAGTGGCCATCCATTTAAATTGCCTTTTTTTTTTTTTTTATGGCTGCAATGGGTCTTTGTTGCTACACCTGGGCTTTCTCTAGTTGTGTTGTGAGGGCTTCTCACTGAGGTGGCTTCTCTTGTTGCGGAGCATGGCTCTAGGCTCAGTAGTTGTGGCGGGTGGGCTCGGTAGTTGCTGCTTGCGGCCTTGGTTGCCCTGAAGTATATGGAATCTTCCTGGATCAGGGATCGAGCCATTGTCCCCTGCTTTGGTGGGCAGATTCTTAACCACTGGGCCACCAGGAAAGTCCTGGCCATCAATTTAAAGTCAGTACGGTTTCCTAATATTTTCCCCAGCCACTCTGGGCTGTACAGATGCAGGCACGAAGGGCGTGGTAGTTAACTGGGCTGGGTGTTATTAGGATGTGGAAAGGATTAGGGATTTGAGTTGGTATGCAAGGAGTGAATCTGATGACAACCGTGGAGTCTAAGCTGGGTGAGAAAGAAAATGATAACATTGAGAGGGGTGATGGAGAGTGCAGGAGTGGGAGGATAATGGATCAGAGGTCTCGGTGGGCTGAAGGGTTGCTGTGTGAAGCACTAGAGGGAGAGAGTTGAAGGGATAGATAGGTGGTGCTGAGAGGGGGAGGCTGCTTGAAATTCAGATTCTAGAGTGGCTAGACTCTATTCTATTGGCCTAGACAATGACTAAAGGAACCAAGAGCTGAAGCAAGGGAGGGTGAAATCTTTGGAGGGGTGGCAGGCAAGGCTGTGAGGCGGCCCTGCAGGAACCGGAAGGCTGGGTATTGAGTCGTCCAAGAATCTTGACTTCAGCTGTGTTGGAGAGAGTGACACTGAGTCGGTGTTACCGTCATCAGCATGAGAAGAGGGTGACAGAGTCTTCTCCTCAGAGCAGTGTAAGATGCATGTTATATCCTGTGGATCAACTAATGTTTCTCTAAGAAAGGCTGGTACTTTTGGATCCATGGAAATCTTTGGGGTTACTGGAAGCCGTAGCTTGCCTTGTGGATTTGCTCTTTCAGTAACCATTGGCTCACACAGGCCTGTGCACACACATGCCCTCACAGTCTTGCACTCACACACACTCAAGCTCATGTACACTTCACTCTTTCAATGTGTGCATCTTGTTCCTTCACTCTCCAGACCATAATTAACACCATCATTCTGAACTACACAGTCCTTAGGGAATCACTGAAGGAAAGTCTTTAGCCATGTGAAACCAAATTAAGTGAGGATGTTGACAGTTAATTCCCATGAACAGAGAAGGAAACCTCAGCCGGGTGAAACTCGGTAGAATTGGAAGAGATTCTCCTTTTCCTTTTTCTTTTCTTTTCTTTTTTTTTCTTTGGCCGAACTGCATGGCACGTGGGACCCTAGTTCCCTGACCAGGGATCAAACTCATGCCCCTGCATTGGAAGCATGGAGTCCTAACCACTGGATCACCAGGGAAGTCAGAAGGGATTTTCTATTCAAGAGGAGTCAAGATCTCTGGACTTTAAGTAGCTTCCTTCTCCACTAATTTGGTTTTTTTCCTAATTAATTAATTAATTTGGCTGTATCAAGTCTTAGCTGTGGCACGAGGGATCTTTTGTTGCAGCACACAAAAGTTGCAGCTCTTGGGCTCAGTTGTTCTGTAGCACGTGTGATCTTCCCCAACCAGGGATCAAACCCATGTCCCCTGCATTGCAAGGCGGATTCTTAACCACTGGACCACCAGAGAAGTCTCCTTTCTCCACTAATTTGTAAAACAGTATTCTGTCTGAGAAAAATTCAGTGCTGAGAGCAACACAGCTCAGAAGCCAAGGGCTCTCACAGCACTTTTCAAAATGCCTTTTTCCTAAGACTCGTGAAGGGAGAAAACCAAACTGCTACTGTCTCAGAACTGGTCTCAGGAAACCAAGGTTGTGCTTCAGGGCAGTAGTCTTTGGTGCACATCCCTCCTGGCATCTGAGGAGGAGAAAGACCTTGGGTAGCAGGAAAAGCCAGGTTTCTCCAAGGTCAGTACAATTAACACCTCGCCTGACTGTGGATGTGTGAAAAGAGAGGCCCCAGATGAGCCCTGCTATTAACATTCTTAGCAAGGGTCAGATTGCTCTCTTTTGCTGGGCAAACCAAATCCTGGGGTGCCCTGGGGAAGGGCGTGCTGCAGCCCAGACACCTGGAGCTGCCACACACTCCTCTGCCACTGCCTGCACTTGGTCAGCAGCTTTAGCCTAAAGTCAATCCTCTGCCCTCCCTCCCACTGGAGCTGCGAGACTGCTGAGAGCAGAATCATCGCCTGCTTGTCTTCAGATCTAGAACATTCTTGTCACTTAAGTTTGTCCCCTCTTGATCCATCCTCTTGTCGGGGAATCCTATTTCTTTTCTTTTTTTTTTTTTCCTCATGCGGACCATTTTAAAAAGTCTTTACTGAATTGATTGCAATATTCTTCTGGGTTAGGTTTTTGTTTTCTTTTTTATGTTTTGGGTTTTGGGCCCCAAGGCATGTGAGGTCTTAGCTCCTTGACCAGGGATCGAACCCACACCCTCTGCTTTGGAAGGTGAAGTCTTAACCACTTAACCAGGAAAGTCCCAAGGTCCGTCCTAACTCAGAGATTCTATAAGCAGTGCAAGGGACATCAGAGCTGGCTTCCTAGCCCCCTACCCAGCAAGCGTGAGCGGTTCGCTCCCCACCCAGCAGTGGGGAAGCAAGGCCAACAAGATGAGGTTTCGAGCCTCCTTTTCAACTGCCACCCTCTTTTTTCAGAAAACCATAAAGTCATATCCGCCTGTTCTCAACTCCTTGGTCGCTTGCCAAGATGGCTACAGGAGAGGAGCACGTCACACAACACTTCTTCTGTTCTTCATGCCCCTCCTTCTCCCAAACCGCCAAAGTCGAACAGAGGGCAGCCGAGCGAGCGGAGCGGGTCATTCAGCTGCCCGGTGCTGGCTGAGGCTTCAGGCTCTGAGCCACGTGGGCGGGCCAGCACTCAGAACACGGCCCCGCCCCCAACCTCGCAGTACCGCTCAGTCCCTGTGAGGTTGGTGCAAAGGGGTGAGGCGCAGCCTAAGACAGCACAAGCCAGGTTGAAATGTAAGCCGCTCAGTGAAAAAGGAAACTAGGCAAATAAAATGGACAGCGTGCACAGAACATTTCTGTCTGTATTCATCTACAAAGCCCAAGGAACCTCGTGATGGTCATGGGGGTGGAGTGTGGGAGTGAAGTTCCTGGTCTCTAAGCCAAGACCTACAAACTGAGAGGTAGGAAGAGCTTTGTAGAACATTTGTTTATTTTCAACTCCACCATTCCAATTCTCCATTATGTAATGTACATTTTAAACAGTTCTATTTGTAAGTAAATATACATGTATTGGGGTGAATGTTAAGGAATGTATTTACAGGGACATGTATGTTATCATAAAGGCTGGAATTTGCTATCAAGCCGCTATCTGCTGGAGAAAGGAGGAGAAAGGGAGCTCCAGAAGCCTGAAAAACAGAGTAGATTTCAGCCAGGACCCCAAGGGAAAGCATCCTCCAACCTTACTCCTGAGCATCTCCTGTCTTCCTCCTGGAAGCAAATAAACATAATTTAATCTCTCTTTCACTGGAACAGCCTGGAAGATCCAGGGGGTGGGGTGAGCAGTGGACCTAATCTTTCCTAGATTCTGATTGTACAAAGTGATCTTCCATAGACTGGAAGGCATCGCACAGGCCCCTGATCAAGGTGGCCTCGCAGAGGAAGGGACCCAGGAGCCAGGTCCCCCCGCAGTGACATCAGTGCTGTCCTGGTGGGTTCAGAGTGTTGACTACCTGTGGAAAGTAAAGCTTCCTCCTCTGGGTCTGGCCCCAAACTGGGAAGTGGGACTGATACTTGGGGGCCAGGATTGACACTGAAATTGGCCTTGATAAAAGGAGTGTTGTTGAGGACAAATGTAGAAGAGGAATGGAAATACAAAAACCACTCAGGCTAGACTGCAAAATATCTCAGTTGACGAAAAGTCGGTGGTGGGGAGTTACAGATTAAAAGAGGTAGGAGTCAGGCTCACCCTCCAGTGCTCTTTCTGCCTACACTTTAACACTCTCTCTCTCAGATCCTTCATCTGGTTGCTTATCCCTAAATCTCAGTGAGACAATGGATGCCGTCTTCTCATTCCCTGAGGGAGGGCTGAGTTAGCTGAGAGTTGCCTGGGACGCCTGCCTGTGGAACACAGCTCGATGCAGCATCCACATCCTCAAACTCTCCTCTTGCCCCTACAGGAAGCTCACCTCCCCCCTCTTCTCTCTCTTTCCATCATTCAGAGCACCCCAAGATCTGGCTACCCCGGGCCCTGAGACAGACCTACATCAGGAAGGTTGGAGATACTGTGAACCTTCTAATCCCGTTCCAGGTGATCATACCCGGCCCACCTTGAGTCCAGGACTAGGGCCAGGCCAGGGTTTTGATTTGGAAACAAAAACCAAGAGTTCTGCTAGTGGTGGGGCAGCTATCCTAGCTTGAATGGAGGGTGCATGTTCCCCAAAGTTTGAGGTGGCCCTTTCATCGGCAGTCCTCAGGGGGGTTGGGATCAGGTCAGGCCAGGCATGCCTAGGGGATGCTGTGAGGCTAATCCCCACCCTTTAGTCAGCAGAGATCTGAGAGCTCGCAGCTTGTGGGGCTCTCAGGAGTCTGGTGGGCATTCCAGGTGGCTCAGTGGCAAAGAACCCACCTGCCAATGCAGGAGATGCAGGAGACGTGGGTTCGATCTCTGCATCAGGAAGATTTCCTGGAAGAGAAAATGGCCACCCACTCCAGTATTCTTGCCTGGAAAATTTCGTGGGCAGAGGAGTCTGGCAGGCTGCAGTCCATGGGATCACAGAGTCAGACATGACTGAGCGACTAAGCACACAGGCACGGACAAGAGTCTGGGCAGCTATTGTTAGTCCCAGCTGCCTTGAGTGTCCATGACCTAGACTCCCAGGGGGTGGGAGATGCAAAGCCCTTTCCCATGATCCTGAGACTGTTGCCAAGAGATGCAAGTCCCCTGGGACAGTTCATCAAACTCTCACTCAAAGAATTTGCAGCTGTGAGTCAAGTCACCATGTGAACCTGGTGGATCTGACCCTTACTGCAGCTGGGAGGGGCGAGGGGCCTCTCGGGGCCACTCACAGTCATCTCTCTATTTCTCAGGGCAAACCCAAACCTCAAGCCATCTGGACGCGTGATGGCTGTGCCTTGGACACCAGTCGTGTGAGTGTGCGGAATGGGGAGCGGGACTCTATCCTCTTCATCAGAGAGGCCCAGCGTGCTGACTCGGGTCGCTACCAGCTCAGAGTGCAGCTGGGCGGGCTGGAGGCCACCGCCACCATTGACATCCTGGTGATTGGTACTGTGGGGGCAATGGGAGACTGGGTGGTCCTCATGGCTCCCGCTCCAGCCTGAATGGGGATCCGCACAGAGAGCTGGGGAAGCGGGACTGTGGGGCACAGTGGAAGGTGAAGGGAGGGCTGGCATAGCAGAAGGCCCTCCTGGAGTGATTCATGGCATGAGAGGCGTGTCACGCCCACAGTGATGCTTGGCCCTTTCAGAGAGGCCGGGCCCTCCTCAGAGCATCAGGTTGGTGGATGTCTGGGGCTCCAGCGCTACCCTGGAGTGGACTCCTCCCCAAGACATGGGCAATGCGGCCCTCCTGGGATACACGGTGCAGAAGGCTGACACCAAATCTGGGGTGAGGCCTGGCTGGGAGAGAGGGAGGGAGGAACACGAACCTCCTGGAATGGGGCTCTGGTGACTCCGTGCGGTTGGCTAGGGATCAGTGAATTCCCTGAACAGGGGTCTCACTTCCGGCGTGTTGTGGGGCACCTGCAGCTGTGGTTCACTGTGCTGGAGCGCTGTCGCCGTGCCAGCTGCACGGTCCCCGACCTCATCGTCGGCAACTCCTACGCATTTCGAGTCTTTGCTGAGAACCAGTGCGGGCTCAGCGAGAACGCCCCCGTCACTGCCGACCTGGCCCACATCCAGAAAGCAGGTAAGGCACCACCAGGACTCAAAGCTGCGAGGAGTTAAGGAGAAAGAGTTGGCGAGGGATGGGGCCCTCAGGCATTTGTTGGTCCCCTCAGCTACTGTTTACAAGACCAAGGGCTTTGCCCAGCGAGATTTCTCTGAAGCCCCGAAGTTCACCCAGCCCCTGGCGGACTGCACTGCGGTCATTGGCTACAACACCCAGCTCTTCTGCTGCGTCCGTGCCTCCCCCAAGGTGAGCAGGGAGGTCTGTGCATGGCTGGGCTGTGTTATTTTCTGCCTGCTGAGGAACATTCTAACCAAAATATTTATTCCTGTCACCTTCACAGCACGTTAGGTAGGAACACTCAGGGAACTGGGGTTCAAGACAGGCCGATGGGGATAATGTTTCCGGTTTGCCTTTTAGTGTTTGTTCCTCATACATGAAGATGTCACTTAATGTTGCTGCTGCTGCTAAGTCGCTTCAGTCATGTCCGACTCTGTGCGACCCCATGGACTGCAGCCTACCAGGTTCCTCCGTCCATGGTATTTTCCAGGCAGAGTACTAGAGTGGGTTGCCATTGCCTTCTCTGGTCATTGAATGATCTGCCAGCAACTGGGCACGAGGTTCCAAGCTGTCTCTCTGGCAGGGCCAATGGAGCTGTGTTGGTTTCTTCTTATTCTCCCCCCTCACCTTTATCTTCCAGCCAAAGATCATCTGGCTGAAGAACAAGATGGATATCCAGGGCAACCCCAAGTACAGAGCCCTTACTCACCTGGGAATCTGCTCCCTGGAAATCCGCAAGGCTGGCCCCTTTGACGGAGGCATCTACACCTGCAAGGCAGTTAACCCCCTGGGGGAGGCGTCCGTGGACTGTCGGGTGGATGTGAAAGGTAAGAGCAGACCTGTCACCTTAGGATGCAAGCACCTCCTCTCTCCTTAGGCGAAAAATCTGACGGCAGAGACACAAGCCTAGAAGGAGAAGGGCTTGGGTGGCTTCCCCTTCAGGCCTTCTCATCACTGTTGTCATCAGGATGTATCTGAGGAGCCATCTTTATTATCCACTTTTTCATTTTTCTCCATCATGATTCTGTAATTTAGGAAGAATCGCTATTTCTGCTTTGCAAAGGAGAGACTTGAAGCACAGGGAGGTGACTGATCAATTTACCCTGGATTTCCAGTGCTGGTTAGTTGAGGAGCTGGCACTGTGGCGGAAAGAGGCCAAGTCTCCTGGACCTCACCCAGATTGTTTTCATTAAACTGTACAATCTTCTGACTCAATCCCAGAGAGCTGCAGCTCTTTGTTGGGCATTTAGACAAACCAAAGGATTTTCATCTCAAGTTGTTAAACAGAAATACTGCATAGTCTCTCTACCTCTTTTCAAGCATTCACTTATTTATTCATTCCTGTCACCTTGCTCAGATCACCATCATTACATTTATTTTTAAATTTATTTTTATTTATTTGGCTGTGCCAGCAGGATCTTTAGTTGTGGCATGTGGGATCCAGTTGCCTGACCAGGAATCAAAACCAGGCAGCCTGCATTGGAAGTGTGGAGGCTTAACCATTGGACCACTAGGAGTCCCCATCATTGCATTTAGAATATTGTTTATAATGATCTATTTACTGTTCTGTTTCCACATAAACTATGAGCACTTTGAGGGAAGAGACCATCTTATCTGCCTTTGTCCCCCAGTGTTTAGCCCAGTTTATGACACACAGTGGGCCCTTTCTAAGTGCATGCAGCGTGAATCAGGGCTGAACGAGCCATTACATGTCCTGTTCTTCCCTCTGCATCGATTCCTAATTAGCCCCATAGACTTCTCCCACACCTGAAGGTATATCCCTTCTTGATATTCTCAAAGGTTTCCCAGAGATTTCTGAGATGTTAACAATGAGAAATGTCTGAATTCTTGCAGCTCCTAATTGAGGCACCCTAAGCGGAAATGGGTAACTCTGAGGAAGGTAAGGAAAGAGGGACAGGGGGTCTGAGTGGAGTATTTTATGTTTATGGTTAGTGTTGTTGAATCTGGGACAGATATGTATTCCTGACCTTTCAACCACACACTCACTGGCAACCACTTTTTTTAAATAGCTTAATGTATTTGAATAGCAAACATAGCCAGAAGACAGACAACATTTAAAACATGTACTTGCATGTAGGACAACTCAGAAAAGTATACTGAATGGATGGAATCTACTGTATAATTAAAATGCTATAAACACCATTTAGTTGAAATCAATAAGAAATTTGCTTGTTTTGAAAAATCCAAATGCTGGCACTGTCCAGAAAAATTTAACTGGTTTATTTATTTATTCTGTTTTATTTTTTGAATTATGGAAGTAATGATAACACATTTACAGGACACTTGAAAAATACAGAACAAAGTTACATATAGTTCCACTCTGACAGGTTTATTTATTATTGTTATAAAGTTGAACTGCTGAATCTTGTTTACTGAAATATTTTGACTTGCATTAATGCTTTATGGTCCCACATTTATGTTAAAAATTCACACAGAAATGAAAATGGAGAAACTACCAGTACCTGATTTCTGTCCCCCATTTTTCCACTTGCAAACATATATTTAGGTACCTTTTGCTCAATAGAAAAAAATAATGTTCAGAACTACCAATAGCAGGAAGAAGAGAATTTTTTTTTTTAAAGAATTAAATGTATCCATCATAGTGCATTCTTAAGTAGGTTCTTCATGTTTGTGGTGCTGGCTGTATGTCTTTGGTATAATTGTTACACGTTTGGCATGAATAACACAAAGGTTGATATTTTCAAAAAGGCCAACAAGAGAGGCCTGGTTTGCCTTCTGTGAAGCACCAGTAGCTGCACTCTAGAGGCTCAGATCTGTTTTGAGGTCCTGGGCAATTTTCTGTACCAGACGTAGAAAGGGAAGTTTGCTCATCTAATGACTTCTGCTGCTGCTGCTAAGTCGCTTCAGTCGTGTCTGACTCTGTGCGACCCCATAGACGGCAGCCCACCAGGCTCCCCCATCCCTGGGATTCTCCAGGCAAGAACACTGGAGTGGGTTGCCATTTCCTTCTCCAATGCATGAAAGTGAAAAGTGAAAGTGAAGTCGCTCAGTCGTGTCCGACTCTTAGCGACCCCATGGACTGCAGTCTACCAGGCTCCTTCGCCCACGGTATTTTCCAGGCAAGAGTACTGGAGTAATGACGTCTAATTTCACGGAGTGCCAATAGTACCAGTCCTGTTAACGATGAGGTTTCTTTACCCCTCCAGTAGAGGGTGCAGCTTTTGTAGCCAGTTGCTTTACCAGCCATGGATTTGAAGGCAATCTTGAGCCACTGTATAGAGACCTCCTTAATTATCCCCCCTTCTCCTTGGCTGGAGCTCTTTGAGCTAGAGGCAGTGCTAGCATTTGAGAGAGATAGTGGAGCAGCTGCAACTGTGTACACAATTCTTTTCTTTTAACCACTTTTTTTGTAAGTGAATAAATACTATCATCTATGTGGAGGAAATTTACTATAGATGAGGTCTACTTTTGTCTCAACCTCCATCTATCTGTACTCCTCAAGCTGATGTTAGGAATTAAACTTTATGGTCTTCTGAAGAAAAGTGATAACATCTATCTAGTTGTAAAGGGGGGTTTGGGGGGTCTGTGGGAAGGAGTGAACAGGTGCTGTAAGGAAAGGCATTAAGGAAACAGTCAGGAGTGGAGGATGGTGGAGGTCACGGCCAGCATACGGCAGAAAAAGAGAGATGTTTCTGTCAATAAGTGTTTCTACCACAGTATGTTAAGCATGATGAAAAACAGATTAGTTTGCTTGCTTTTTACTTTGAAGCTTTGGGATTCCTTCCCTTCCAAGAGAAGAAAACCACTGGTATCCTTATATGTCAATAATAATTGAACATGTGGTTTATGCAGTCCCAAGCAGCACATTATTGACAAAGGGCAACTTAGATTGTCATGTAGAACTTGACAGCTCCTTCAAGACTCTACATCATTCACAGTAGAAATGTTGTGTACAAGCTGATGAGTAGAGTGGAAAGGAAGCTCATGAGAAAATTAAAGAGAACTGGTTCCCAGCGTCTCCTCGGACTTGCAGCTCCTGGCTGATGAAACCCAAGAGTGAATTCCATCCCAGAAGCCATTTATTTAAGCCTCTCACTGCTCTATTGCAAATGAAAACCCTGAGGGATGCATTAAAATGCAAACTTCTCAGGAGAGCTCTCTCTGCCAGTTGGCTTGCACAGTCAGTTCTCTTGCCATCCCTCGGTTCCCTCTCTGCGTTAAGGCTGAGGTTAATGACATTGTGTTGGTGTTATCTTTGTTACTGTTAGTTGCCCTTTCCCATCTCTCCCAGTCAGTGGCAGCAACGAGGCAGGGTAAATAGAGAATTCAGAGCACAGGGTGCAGAGAATGTGAACAGGTTGCCTCAGCAGCCTCGATGCACTCTGGCTGTTGGCTGTTATGGCCACAACATACCCTCTCTTTTCTGTGCCTCCAGGAAGCCTGTGGCGAGACTGTGTTCTTAAGAAGCTCCAGCACAGTGTCTGTTTGGACTAATCTAAATAAAAATGTGGATCCTCAGTGCAAAAGTGTCCATCTGTTTGAGGCTTTCTATATAGAAAACCGCTGAGAAAATTGCAATCCTTTAGCCAGACTTATGGATCTCTGGAACCCCAAGCCTCCTCTTTCTCTTCTGATAGCCATGTACTCTTCCACAGAGACCCCTAACACTGTCTTTTTTCTCTAGACAGTCATGACAACGCTATACAGTATCAGATGCTCAAAGGGATGTTAAAGATGACCTGCCCTCTTCCTCTCTGCACTTTCCAGTATAAGCTGGAAAACGGGATGCAATTCTATCATAGAGAAACAGACAACAGGATACATGTACATGCATAGCTAGTTAAATAAAGACAGAGCTCTAAAACCTGAGGGCTGGGAGACAGTGAAGAAAGTGAAGCAGAGTCTCAATAAGCCCTAGAGAAAGAATAAAGGTGATGTGCTCTTGCTTACATGTTTTCATTTCTATAACAAATAACATACTGAAGACATTCTGTGATAGAATTTGCAGAAGATAGCAATAATTCCTCCCATCCTGGTATGGGCATGGTGCTCTTCCCATCCAGAATTGGAGTCTGTTTCTTCCCCACTTGAATCTGGCTTACCAGGTGACCTGTTTTGACCAAAAGAACATAGTGGAGGTGATGCTATGCCAGTTGAGATGTCTACTAATTTCTGTTTTTGCTTTTGGAAGTCATTATGTACATAACTGGCTGGCTTCCCAGTCAGTCATGTGCACAATTAAAGAATTGTCATGTTACCAATTAAAGAATCTCATCATAGATTGATGAATTATGGGAGGCCCATGAAGGACAACCAAGAATCCCAGCTGACAGCCAGCACCAGCGCCCTAGACATGTGGGGCCACCTTGGAGCCCGCAGCTCTAGACAAACCCAATCTACTCCTTGTGTAAAGACAGGCTGTCCTTGAACAGTCCAGCAAAACATGAGCAGATGAATAGTTGCTGCTGTTTCAAACCACTAAATATACACATTAATACATAATTAAAACAACCTTCTATGCATGAAGCTCTGAAGGCTTTATCTCTTTTAATCTTCATTTTACAAATGAGTGAGTTGAAGCTTATAAATTGCTCTAAGTTATGCAGCTGGAAAGTAGAAGCCTAGGATTTGAACCAGGTCTGTTTGACTTCAAGCTTTCCATATTTCTTCTCATCTCTTTCACCCAAGGACCCCCACTGTTTGGGTCTGGGTTGGAATCATGGATTTAAGAAAGAAAACATTCCTAGAATATAAGGCAAAGTTTTGAGAAAGGAAGGGATCTATTTCGGCTAAGTATGAAGAGCTTTTCTGTTCAGATTAAATGCTTATTTTCAGTTGAGACCAAGTATCTGTTCCAGCCTTTCTCAACTGCAGTTCTATAAGAATTAAGTTCCAATGTCCCAAGGCATTCCTTGCATGTGATAAATTAACTTCTTCCTATGCATCCAGAATGTCACTAGTTATCTAGCATCCTTGGGACAACTGAGAAAACAGTCACACTTATCATATGTAGGGTCTAATGCACTTGCTGAGAATTTGGGAGCACCGTTAAGGAGCAGGGGCCAGAGTCCAAAGCCAGCCAGTCATGTACACAATGACCAAGAGGCTTGCCTGCATCCAAGGAGAACCGCACTGGAATCCTAAATTTTTCATTTATGCACTCAACACTACGCTCAAAGTACCTTCTGAATTAAGGCTTACCATGTGCCTGGGAGGGAGTATGATTTCTTCATTATTTATCCAAAATCTTTAATACCGATTCATACATATCATTTTGGGGTTGACCTGAGAGGGTCACATATTTCCCAGATTAGAGGCCTTTCTGCTGAGTGAAGAATTCTTGTGCCTAGAATCTACATTTTCTGCTTTCATTGTCATTCTGATGGAAAAGAAAGTAGATCCATTGCTTATTTCTCTACAACAGCTTTCAAAATCATAATTTGGTGATAGGAAATTGGAGATGAGTTTCCTTAGGAGGAATTAACTCCCAACTTTCTAAAACTGCTTCCTTCACTTACCTGAAGGTGGGTGAAGAATTTCCTTACTCAGGCTGCTCCTAGGGGAAGAAGAAAGACAGTTAATTAACAGCTTCTTTCCCTCTGATCTCCACTTTGCCACAACCTGCCTGGAGAGAAGGAAGCTATGGCTTTGGTTTTCTTACCTCCAAAGAGTCTGAACCCTGCAAGCAACTAAAATTCCACCTTCACCAGGAACCCAAGGCAAAAGCGGCAATCCTCTTGTCTCAGCTCTTCCTCACATAAACTTGCAAGTTCTGGGTCTCCCCATTGTTTCCCTTTATCACACTACTAAACTCCAAGGCTCCTTCCTTCCTGTGACATTTATTACAATAACATCTCACTCTTGCAAACCTCACCACCTCAACTTTACAGCTAAAAACAGAAGTAAACAAAAAGCCTATAAGTAGCCAAAATAGTGGTCATAAACTCTGGAGACTGTACGTTCAGGCTCTTTGTTAATGGGTAGGTAGGTAGGTAGGTGAAGTCGCTCAGTCGTGTCCGACTCTTTGCGACCCCATGGACTGTAACCTACTAGGCTTCTCCGTCCATGGGATTCTCCAGGCAAGAATACTGGAGTGGATTGCCATTTCCTTCTCCAGGGAAATCTTCCCAACCCAGGGATCGAACCTGGGTCTCCCGCATTGGAGGCATGCTTTAACCTCTGAGCCACCAGGGAAGACTTTGTTAATGGGAGAACCTGTGAATAGACTGGGCCATCAGTTAATAGAGCTTCTCAGAAATATTATAAAATTTTGAAATTAAAAGTCCCCAAAAGATGGTTCTCCCTTAAAAGGGAGAACTCTTTAACCATCTTTTGGGGACTTTTAATTTCAAAATTTTATAATATTGGTTCTCCCTTAAAAGGGAGAACTCTTTAACCATCTTTTGGGGACTTTTAATTTCAAAATTTTATAATATTTCTGAGAAGCTCTATTAACTGATGGCCCAGTCTATTCACAGGCAACCCTTGGAAGCAACAAAGAAAATCCCTAACAAGTAGGCTTAAACTTTTTACAACACAGCTTTTAATTTAGAGGAAGCCAATTACAAATATTACCCTCAAAAGCTCTTAAGGCACACGGTATAAAACTCGATATTCATAATTATTCTCGCAATGGCACCCCACTCCAGTACTCTTGCCTGGCAATCCCACGGACGGAGGAGCCTGGTAGGCTGCAGTCCATGGGGTCGCTAAGAGTTGGACACGACTGAACGACTTCACTTTCACTTTTCACTTTCATGCATTGGAGAAGGAAATGGCAACCCACTCCAGTGTTCTTGCCTGGAGAATTCCAGGGACGGGGGAGCCCAGTGGGCTGCCGTCTATGGGGTCGCACAGAGTCGGACACGACTGAAGTGACTTAGCAGCAGCAGCAACCATGTACTGAAAGCGACTTCACTTTCACTTTTCCTTTCATGCATTGGAGAAGGAAATGGCAACCCACTCCAGTGTTCTTGCCTGGAGAATTCCAGGAACGGGGGAGCCCAGTGGGCTGCCGTCTATGGGGTCGCACAGAGTCGGACACGACTGAAGCGACTTAGCAGCAGCAGCAGCAGTAACCATGTACTGTGACGATCACAATCCTCTTAGATAAGCGAGATGTCAAATATAAGCTCAGAGAGGTCAAATGTACTCAATATTCTTATCAACAGGGGAGCCACGGTTGAATCTGAACCCAAATCTCCCTGTCTGAAAAACCCGTTGTTTTCTCCACACCGTGAACGGCTCAGGATCCGAACGTTTTTGCCCAAAAAGCCTGTGGAGATGCACTTCTTAGAGAACCTCAATATATTTAAAATATAAATGTTTAGTTGCTTCCGTAAATTTGGAAAAATGTCAACTGAGGGATCGGGCTCACACAGCGCTTCCGAACGGAGTGAGCCTAAGAAAACGAATTTCCCCAAGCAGAGCATTAATTTCACCGCTTAAAACCTCAGCTCTGAGCCGACGGAGAAGGAGGGGGCGGAGAAGAGAGTGCGGCAGGGCGCGAGGCCCTCGCTCACTGGGCAGTTCCCTCGCGCGCCGCCGCGAGGTCCAGACTGCTGGACGGAATCCAAGCAAAATTTCCCGGGCACGAGCGCGCGCTCGCGGCCTCCCGCCTCGGCCCTCCGGATGGAGTCTTTCCCAGAACGGCTTTCCTCTCTGCCCTACCTGCAGACTTCCGGCCGCTGCCCCTCCGCCGCCCCGCCTCAGGAGGGCGTGGGGATGCTGGCCTCCACCAATCATTGAGCGCGTGTGGGGGGAGTGGGTGGGACCAGAGAGATTCGAAAGGAGCCCCGCCCCCTCGGAGCTGATTCCCGGGACTAGGTTGTGGAAGGAAAGCACCTACCACGGGAGGTGAGGCGGCTCGGAAACAGAAAACTGAGGGTGGCCTGTAGAAGTGGTGTGGATGCGGTGCTGCGGGGAGTAGGAAGGCGGCTTGGGGAGAGGAAGAACCCGGAGGATGGTGGCGGGGAGGAAGATGGGGCGCAGAGACCGCTCCAGCGAGAGGAGGTTGGGTCGCAGAGGGGCGGGGGCCAGTGTGTGGAGGGAGATGGGAGTGCGGGACAGTCTGCCCGTACAGGCCCGGGTGGTAGCAGAGGAGGTTTGCAGGGGCAAGTCCTACTGCGGGGACGCTTGCTTTACCTTCACGATTATTCCCAACCCTTGGCTTGCACCCGGAGGCTTGCACCCGGAGTCTAGCTGGGAGGCCTTGGGCAGGATGGAGACGTGAGGAAAGGTGTTTTCTCTCCAGCTCAGGTGTCTAAGCTGACTCTTTCCTGCTGTCTGGAACATGGAAGATTTAGAAGAAGGTAAGGAAACGCTGGAGGGAAGAATGGGAACATGTTGGGGACCCAAAGCTGGCATTCCTTCTTTCCTCCCCTACAGACGTAAAGTTTATAGCGGATGAGACCTTGGACTTTGGGGGGCTGTCACCATCGGACAGGTAGTACACTTTGTCCTGTTTACTTTTTTCTCACAATGATTGTTTCTAACCCCTTACTGCTGAATTATTGGCCTCAGATCTGGATTGGTAATTTAGCAAGGTTGGGTGCACTGGGGCTTCTGGGTGGCTGGCTGACGAGGGCCCTGTGACACTGCTGGGGATGGGGGGAGTGATAAGCTGAAATGAGATTTCAGGGCGTTAAGAAGAAGGGTAAGTGGATTTGTGGCATCTTCACCCCGACATAATTTCTAATGTCGGTAAGCAGGAATGCCTCGTAGAACCAGATGCTTCATCACTTAGATCTCATGGCCAGCATGAGCTTCAGGGTGTGCATTTGTGTTCTTGCCTCTGCTGTGGGGGTTTTGCCCAGTCTCCCTTGCAGTCTTCTCCTGTGGGCATGATGCCTGCTTTGTTTTCCGTCTCAGTCGAGAGGAAGAAGATGTAGCAGTGTTGGTGACTCCGGAGAAACCCCTCCGACGAGGCCTCTCCCATCGAAGTGACCCAAATGCAGTGGCCCCCACCCCCCAGGGTCTGAGGCTCAGCTTAGGCCCCCTCAGTCCAGAGAAGCTGGAAGAAATCCTCCATGAAGCCAACCGGCTGGCAGCTCAGCTGGAGCAGTGTGCCCTGCAGGAGCGGGAGAACACAGGCGAGGGCCCAGGGCCTCGAAGGGTGAAGCCTAGCCCTCGGCGGGAGACCTTTGTGCTCAAGGACAGTCCTGTCCGAGACCTGCTGCCCACCGTGAGCTCTTTGGCTCGGAGCACCCCCTCTCCAAGCAGCCTGACACCCCGACTCCGGAGCAGCGATAGGAAGGGGTCCGTCAGGGCTCTTCGAGCAACATCTGGAAAGAAGCCCTCCAGTGTGAAGAGGGTGAGTTGAGAGGGCTTGGCTTAGATGTGTGCCTCTGACACTGTGCATGACCCAGTACAGGCATTTTCCTTGTTGGTAAGATGGAGATAGTCAAATTCTACCTTGTAGAATGTTGGAATTAAACGAGGTGCCATAAGCAAGGCACGTACCACAGCATCTGTGTATAAGCTCTGTAATGTCTGTAATCTCTCAATAAATGGTGTTAGTGGTGACGCTGCTGTTGTTGGCAGCTAACTTTTGCTCTTCTTCCTGGGATCTAGGAAATTCCACCTCTGTCCCTGAGTCAGCCAGCAGAACAGATTCTTTTTCCACTTTAGTCCTTTTTCTCCCCCTGTGTGTTTCAGGAATCGCCCACATGCAATCTGTTCCCTGCCTCCAAAAGCCCAGCGTCTTCCCCTCTTGCCCGATCAACTCCTCCGTCCAGGGAAAAGCTGGGCCCAGTGGGAGAGCGACAGCAAGTGAGAAGACCTGAGCAGTGAAGCTGTGGGTGGGTGGGGTGTAGGAGTGGGGAGGATGTGGTGCAAACCCTGAAATTCCTCCACCCCTCTCACCAGGTCCACCTACCCCTGTCAGACCAGTCTTGGCCCCACAGCCTTCTGCCGGCAACTCTCAGCGCCTGTCTCGGCCCCAGGGAGCAGCTGCTAAACCTTCCAGTCGACTGCCTGTTCCCTCGGCCGTTCCCAGGCCTGGCAACAGGATGCCACTCGCCAGCCGGGGTGTCCCATCCAGCAAAGGCGCCCCTCCTTCAGATTCCCTGTCAGCTCGGAAAGGACCTCCAAGACTAAGTGCGGCAGGGCACAGAGGTGAGGAGGAACAGACAAGAATAAGAAATCAGGAGGAGTAATATTTGCCCTTGCCCAGCATGCATGCACTCTCCCAGTTGTTCACAGCGACTCTTCCACCCTCACTATAGCTATGTCTGGAGACTGGGAGACTGAGTTAAGGAGGGGATGTGGGCCTGAGCAAAGCATTCAAGCCTTGCTTTTCAAATACCTTATGTTTTTACCTTAGGGAAGAAAGGCACTATCCCAGACTCACTCTGCCTTGACTACACTGTTTCTTTTTGAGAAGGTCACTTGAACTCTCTGCTAACTCATGTCTTTTGTTGACTCCCATCAAGTTCCTGTTTCTCAACGACCAAATCTTCCCATCTCTGGTGCTGGTCGCAGCAATCTGCAGCCTCCCAGGAAAGTTGCTGTCCCAGGACCTACCAGGTAAGACACTGAGATGCTGTCTCTTTCTTCCTTATCATCTGGGCTTCTGAGCTGTTTTGCCCATCAGCCCCAAATCCCTTGAGGTAAGATGGGCAGGAGGAGGGAGCTTCGAGGGGCATGGAGTCCCATTGCTTCCTACCCTGAGGGACTTGAATTCAGCTGGTGACAGATGGGCTTTTGAAAGATGGGCAATTTAAAGCAGTTCCTCCTTCTGTCTCCTTAGGTAAGAGATCAGGACCGCAAGCAAGAATTCAGTAGCAAACCACTACAGCCACTGCCTGGACTTACCTCTGGTTTCCCAAGCCTTCTCCTTGAAGGCAGGCCTGCTTCTAGCAGATCTGGCCCAGGGATAGAAGAAAGAGCTGCCACCCCAGCTGGTGCTTCAGAACTAGAGACTGTGGGAGATGGGGTGGATTAGGGTTGAGCTGGAGGGGAATCAAACTCTGAGTTGAAACTAGATAGGGAAAAGAGTTTGCCTCCCAGTGGTGAAGTTCGCACAGAGAAAATAAGAAATGCTGGAGAGTGTCCTCACTCACCCCAACTCTTGTATCCTCGTCCAAAGTTTGATTTTCTTCCCTGGCTTTGGTTCACTGGATATTTACATGTGAATGGCCTCTGTGGCCAACCTCCCTGCTCTCCGAGGAGCAGGCCTCCAGAATCACATCCTCTCCTGGACTCAGGCCTGTTTGGAGAGGCAGAGGCAGGCATCTGGTCTCCAGAACTTGTTTCCTGTGAATTCTGTGACTCCTAATGGGCCAGTTTATAATAAGCTTACTCCATCGGTCTGCATTTTTTTCCTAAAATAAAATGCATATATTTTTATATTCTGTGTACATGTGGGAGTAAATACTCCTCCAGTTTCTAACAGATTTGGAGTAAACTCCTGTGTACTTTCAATGAGGGAGCCGGGATGGCTTTCCCAGACTGGGGGCTGAATAGGCCCAAGGGCCTTGAGATTCCAGCTCATCAGGCAATGAGTAGCCCCCTTGCTGGCATTCAGTGGGAACAGGCTGCCTCTTCCCAGGCATTTCCAGGCTTCTTATGTTACTAGTGGGTCCAGATCAACTTAAGTATAGTTTAATTCACAGTATGTGAGGCTATCAATCCAGGGTCTTGGTAAATTATTTATATCCTAAATGTGGGTATCTTTTCCTGGTAAGAGAATAGAGCTGCCTAGGAGTTGAGCATCTTGTCTGCTGTACTTCAAGGATGAGGGAGCCCTTGGGTGGGTACTCTGGTGTTCAGATTTCTAGTTGTCTCAGGTAGAAGATACTGAGCACCTCATCATGTTATGCCTCCCATCTTTAGAATTGTTGGTGTTCTCCTTTTCTTTCCCCTACTAGAGGGCTGGCACCAGGGTTTATAAGCTTGTGTTGTGCCTCGTGTCGTGAGTTATACATGGTGGAGGATTTCATTCATTTATTGAAAAAATAATTGAGTGCAAGATGGGGGTGTTTGTTAAATGAATGACAATGGGTTTAACAGATTAAAGTACGGGTCTCCTTTTTCTCACAGCCATTGATTCTTGGAACCGGAACCAGCTCAATTCCTTGTGAGTTTTGAGAGGACTTTCCTCCTTGGAGGCCAGGCCCTGACTTAAGGAAGCCTGCAGGCAGCTAGATAAAGGAAGTGTGTTCCAGCTGGTGCCCTGCCCCAGGTTTACACATCCATAGGCCCCCTTCTGAGGCACTAACAGGCCCTTCCCCCTGTTCCCAGGGCCAGCCCCCAGCCCCCCACCATGGCTTCTTCCTTCTTATGGCTGATCGTCAGGTTCATTCACCTGTATCACCATGATAGCTGTCTACACGTCACCTTTCCTGAGCCTCTTGCAGCAACTCCTGCAGCCTCTGGGCTTCTGAACATTGAGTTCAGGGACAGGGTGTAGAGAGACACTGAGTATTCAGCTCTGGAGAAATTTGGCAGAGGCAAGAAAGCGTCAGGTGTGGATCCCAGCTGCGTCCTGCACTGGTGTCTGACAGAAGCGAGTCCAGGCACACACTTAGGTGTGGCCAGCAGATGGCATGTTTGTGTGGCCTGGGTGTGGGCCAGGGCCTGTGGCTCCTCAGAGGCAAAATAAGCAGCAGACCCGGGTGTTGTTGCCACCTGGTGGCCAAAGAGGGCAAGACACGCTCCCTTTGCCCTTTAGGTCAGTCTGGGGTTTGGTTAAAGGTCAACGGCTCTTCCAATCCCACTGCAAATCTGCTTAAGCAACATTGCAGTGTTAAGGAGGTAGCGTCAGCTGGGGAGGAGCCCCTCCCATGCCCCCCAGCACTGCCCTTCTCCTTTGCTACCTGCTTCCTTCCTTCCCTTTTGGTCAGGCTTCTTTTTTCTCTTTCTACACTCTACCTCCACCCCAACCTGGTAGCACCAAGGAGGGAAGCCAAGGTTTGTTGGCCTCTGACTATGCACTGTGAACTGTTCAAAGCACTAACATGTGTTAACTCATTTAATTCTCATAAAAGCTCAGTTAGGCAGAAGCCATTATCCTCATTTTGCAGGCAGGGAAACTAAGGCTCATAGAGATTAAGTCACTCAGTCTGGTTCCAGTGTTTGTGTTCTAAACAGCTCCCCTCTGTGGCCCCCATGTGAACTCCCTATCTAGTTTGTTGAACAGATCGAAAAAACATAAAAATTGGGAACACAAGTGATGTGGGAGAGTATACAGCTGGCTAGAGTATGAATCAGTTCGGTTCAGTCGCTCAGTCGTGTCCGACTCTTTGCGACCCCGTGAATCGCAGCACGCCAGGCCTCCCTGTCCATCACGAACTCCCAGAGTTCACCCAGACCCACGCCCATGGAGTCAGTGACGCCATCCAGCCATCTCATCCTCAGTCGTCCCCTTCTCCTCCTGCCCCCAATCCCTCCCAGCATCAGAGTCTTTTCCAATGAGTCAACTCTTCGCATGAGGTGGCCAAAGTACTGGAGTTTCAGCTTCAGCATCATTCCTTCCAAAGAAATCCCAGGGTTGATCTCCTTCAGAATGGACTGGTTGGATCTCCTTGCAGTCCAAGGGACTCTCAAGAGTCTTCTCCAACACCACAGTTCAAAAGCATCAATTCTTCCGTGCTTAGCCTTCTTCACAGTCCAACTCTCACATCCATACATGACCACTGGAAAAACCATAGCCTTGACTAGACAGACCTTAGTCGGCAAAGTAATATCTCTGCTTTTGAATATGCTATCTAGGTTGGTCATAACTTTTCTTCCAAGGAGTAAGCGTCTTTTAATTTCATGGCTGCAGTCACCATCTGCAGTGATTTTGGAGCCCAGAAAAATAAAGTCTGACACTGTTTCCATTGTTTCCCCATCTATTTCCCATGAAGTGATG
>SJXQ01004380.1:389158-423074 GCA_006408695.1 Aepyceros melampus | reverse complement strand
CCCCATACCTCACTGCACCCCCAGCCCTCTCCCCTCCTTACTTCTTGCTGCCACCCTGAGTGCCCTGGGCAGCGCAGGAGTAGTTGCCCAGCACAGCTCCAAAGCGCAGGGCTACCCCTGTGTCACAGCCATCCACGGTCACCACAGCCACCTTCTGCTCGGATGGGCCCTGCGGGAGCCCCGTCTGACCCAAGAGTGGCTGTGGACAGGGAAGGGCAGAGAGGGGAAAGAGTGGGCCAGGGCCACTCATGGGCCAGCAGGCAGGAAAACACCAGCACACACACACTCCCTTAGTGTACTGCTACACAGGCATACACGTGTGTATACACACGTACACATGCACACAGATGTGTGCTCACATGACCATTTCCCATCCTCAATGTCCACTTGTGTTTGTACCTAGTGGAATAGGAAGTGTCTGTACCACCTAGCAGGATGGGAATGCCCGGCGAGGCAGCAAGTTCCACCCCTCCCTTCCTCCCTGTTCAGCCAGACATACCACGACCAGCCCCCAGCAAGGCAGTGCCACCCAGGTCTGGGAAAGCATCTGAGCCCGGGACAGGGCCCTCTCCCCCCGTGACCCCTCCCACACCCACCTTATTGTAGTACTTCAGCTGCACCGTGTGCCACTGGCCGTCACTGACCCCTCCAGGCACGAATGGGGACACGGTGGTGGTCGACTCCCCTGAGGAAAGGACCCCGGTGAGCTGAGACACCAGCTGAGGGCTGGGAATGCGGACAGGGCACTCGCAGTTGGGCTGCGCCCAGGTTTGGCTGGGAGAGTGTGCGACTCGGGGTCAAGGGTGGAGAGGCGACTCGGGGAGACGGGCGAGGACGTGGGGCCGTGGGATCACCTGCAGAGAAGGTGAGCTGGACCTGCTCCTGGATCACCTCGAGGGCCACGAAGTCATGCTTCTCGTTGAAGCGCCCGTTGTACAGCAGCAGCCCGTCGCGCTCCTTGGTGGCAAACCTGAGTGGGAGTGGGGGAGGGGGCAGGGAATGGGGCACCCACCTGGATGCCGGCACCCCAGCCACCTAACCGGCCCTGGTCCTACTCAGAAATCTCCTGAGGGCTGACTCCGGGCGGAGGCTGTGGGCCACATGTGAGCGTGGAAAATGAGCACAAACCAGGACTGGGGGCATGACCCTGGCATCCTGGCTCCCACCCTTGAGGGTGGGTTGGGAGGAGTGTAGGTGGCCCTGGTGGGTGAGGGGCCTGCCAGCCAAGGGTACAGGGCAACTCAAAATACAGGCCTGGCTCTGCCAACAACTCCCTCTCCCCTCCCCCTGCCACACAGCATCGCCGCCTGACTTCCCACCTCGTCCACAGAACAGGAGGCCCCCCAGGCTATCCCTGGCCCTTATTCCAAGTGCCCAGGCACTCACGAGAGGGCCAGGGTGAAGTGGAAGCGCTGGCGCAGGCCCCGGAAGGTGATGAAGGAGCGGGCAGGGAAGCTGCGTGTGGTCACCTGGCAGAAGGGCTTCTCGAAGTCTCCGGATGGGCAGTCGCACTTGAAGCCGCCCACCAGCAGGTTGACACAGGTGCCCCCGTTCTTGCAGATGCCTGGGGTGCAGCGGCCCGAGCGGGCACTCACTTCGCAGTGCTCACCTGGACAAGAAGTCAGGCAGGTGAGCAGCAGGTGCCTGGGAAACTGGGACTCCTTCGTGCCCAGTGATCCCTCTGGGGTCTCCCATGACTCCTATGACACTCCCAATCCCTCCAGCATCCCCACCTCCTCTCATGTGCTCATCCCTCTGAGCTCTGTGAAACCCTAGCTCCTCTGATGCCCTGCTTGGCGCACTGGGCATCCTCACCACAGTCCCATATATCGCTGTCCTGCAAGTTCTCAGAGGCGCCCAGTCCCTTCCATGCCCCTGTTTGGGCCTTATGAGCACAGGCCTGTGAGGTCCCTGATCACAAGGTCCGAGTCCTAGTGGCCTTTGGTGTGAGGGTTACCCAGCAAGTATGGGGGTGTTCTGGCCCCATCAGGGGTCATGCCCGTGGAGGAGAGGGCCTGCGGGACAGTGCAAGGGGTGGTGGCAACCCCCACCCCACACTGGTGCTTTTGTCCCTCACAGGCACCAAGATCAGCTTCCCTCCCTGGGATGAGACCAGGCTTCCACTTGGATTTATCGGAGTTATGGGATGGTGTGGGCGGGAAGCTGGGGACTCTACAGAAACGGGGCAAGGGACTCCCACCCTGAGCCCTCGTGTTCAGACTGAGGACCTCTGTGCACTTGAGAGATGCTGAGACAGTAGGGAACTGAGCCCTGAGAGCTGAAACGAGGAGCTGAAAATTCCAACATCAGATGGCAAAATCCACCCTTTTCTCTCCCTCCCTATTCCCAGATTCTAGAGATAGGTTCTCAGCTCCAGTGCCTAGTGACTGGCTCTAGTTTCCATGGAAACTGTTGTTCGCCTACTCTAAGCACCCCCCTACCCCATCCTCTTGGACAAAGACTTCCCTCCCTTCCCCCAAGCCCACCCCTCTGCTCCCCCCTACCCACAGCAGCAGCTGAGAGGAGTCAAGTCTGGCAAGTTCTGGGCAGGAAGATGCAGCAGGGGAGGCAGCAAGGCTGGCCTACCACGGCTGGCGAAGCATGTGGGCATGGCTCTGGGGGAGAGGGAGCAAGGCCTATGGCCCCTGGGAAGGAAAGGCATGGAGAGCAGGGGATGTCCTGAGGGAAAGCAGGAGGCTGCAGGGAAGGGTCCAGAGCACGAAGCAAAGGCAGCGAGATCCCAGGGAGAGTCTGAGGACAGGATGTGTAAAGACCCCTGGAGATAGGCCAACAGGCCTCTTGGTCAGGCCCTGCTTTACACACCTGGGCAAGGGTGGACTCCACGCCACGCAGATGATCTGAAAGTCCCCATCCCGACACCTGAACCCCACCAGTCTCCCCAGTTCTTCTGTGCCTCCCCTCAACACCTGGGGAGAAAAGCACCCGCTGCGGCTCTGAAAGGCAACTCACTCATCAGTTGGGAGAGTGCATGTACTAGGCCCAGCCTCACCTCTAATCCAGGTGAGACCTGGGGCAAGTCACCTGATCTCACTCAGTATTTCCCTAAACCACAGCCAGCACTTCCCACAGGCCAGCTCTCTTACTCGTATTAAATTCAATTAATTTCACAACCACCTTGTCATGGGAGTAGATTCATCACCCATTTAAAAATTCTACCCCACAGAGCGGTTAAGTAACTTGCCCAAGGTCACCCAGCCGCTCTTGTCAAAGCTGGGATACAAATGCAAGCCGACTGGCCCCAGTGCCAGCCCTGACCTCAGTTACACCATCTGGGGGTGGGGGCGGGTTGGGGACAGAGAAACAAGGCTCCCCTCTTCTTTCTTCAACAGGTGATTGTGAAAGAGCAAGTGGGACCTGTGAATGGCCAGTGCACCCTGTACATTCCCTCAGGAGAAGGAGGTCACCCGGTCCTTCGCTTGATTGTGTTGGCTCTGCAGCTTTCACCAGCCCCAGAGCCGCCCCCAGGCCTTCTCCTCCCTCCGCGAGGGCTCACCGGTGTAGCCGTCGCGGCAGAGGCAGGTGTAGCCGCCTTCGCGGCTGCGGCAGCGCCCGTGGGGGCCGCAGGGCCGTGAGTAGCAGAGGTCCACCTCGGTCTCGCAGTAGTCGCCGGTGAAGCCAGGCGGGCAGCGGCAGCGCAGTCCCCCCACCGGGTGGATGGGCCGGAAGAGCACGGAGGAGGAGGCGATGAAGGGCGCGGAGGAGTCAAAGCGGAGCACGGACACGCAGCGCATGTAGTTCTCGCAGGGCTCACGCAGGCAGATATTGTCGTCGAAGGGCAGTACGCGCTGTGCCGAGATGGCCGTGAGCAGGCTGCGGTTGAGATACAGGCGCTCCTGCAGGTCCTCGGAGGGCAAGAAGGGTGGCCCGCCCCCGGGCCCCGGCGGCTGGCCCACCGACAGGCTCACGTTGAGGATGTGGCTGCCGGGGGCATCAGTGTCCCGCTGCACGTTGAAGATCACCACGTGGTCTGGGGGTGTGGCCAGCGTGGCGGCCACAGCCTGGATGAAGAGACCCAGTAGGGGCGATAGGAAGCGCTCGGGCGACATGTCTTCCAGGCGCAGCGTGATGCTGTGCGTGAGCATCTCGTCGGTGATGATGGTGACGCGCAGGGAGCACTGAGCGGTCAGCTGTGCACGCCGTCTGTGGGGAGGCCAGACGGTCAGCACCCAGGGAGGGCAGGGCTCCCAAGCCATAGATCTGGCTCCAGGTAGGAGCACCCGGAGGAGGGCATGAGTGTGGGCTGGAACCCTGCTCGCACACTCCTGCACTGCCCACTTGCCAAGAAAGGCTCTTTTCTAACTGGAATAAAGGAGCCCTTAGGACAATGTGTGCCTCACCTGAGAGAGTCACTCCAGGAGGGCTCAGCCCCAGCAGCACTCAGGGGGATTGATTTCCAGAAGTTCTCTTTGCGTACTTTCCAGAAACCCTCTGTTGCAAAGCATGTGTGTGCGTTAATTGCTGGGTCCTGTCAACTCTTTGCAACTCCATAGACTGTAGCCCACCAGGTTCCCCTGTCCGTGGGATTTGGGATTTCCTAGGCAAGAATACCGGAGTGGGCTGCTCTTCTCTTCTCCAGGGGATCTTCCCCATCCAGGGATCGAACCCAGGACTACTGCATTGCAGGTGGATTCTTGGTGGTCTGAGCCACCAGGGAAGCCCATTGGAAAGCATGGACACATCTTTTAATGTTTGGGCATCTTTCCCTGCCCCAAGCCACGGACGGGTCTGCTCCCTATATCAATACCAGACCAGGTGATTCCCTGCACGAGAATCTTATTTTGCCTTTTTCTTACCTCCCTAGAGGGCCCAGAGCACCATGAGAGACCCACAATATAATCCTCCTGCCCCCTCAGCCTCTATATCTCAACACCTCTACAAACCTGACCCTGGCTGTGTTCCCCCTCCCCCACTGCAGTACAAAATGGAGGGTGAACTGGGTCAGTGGGCCACCCAGTCCCCCTCCCACTAAGCCCCGTGGCTGCTTGGGCGCAGGCCCGCTATCCCCATGGCAACGCCCCACACAAAGCATTCTTCCCGCCCAACTCTCTGAGTTGCTGAGGGTAGCCTGGGGGGCCCTACCCCAGGAACTCTAGCCAAGCCACCTTACCAGTGGCAGCACCACCTACTGCCCTGATGTTGTGGGGTTCTGGGGCCAGAGATGGAAAGGCCTGGGTAGCTCTCCACCCTGAGCCCCAGACAGAGCCCCACTGAGCTAACGTCTCCTTCCGGCCTAGACCTCCAGCTACTCATCACCCACTTGGCTCATGGCATCAAATCCAGTGCCTGCCACACCCCGGCCACACACTCACTTATAAACAGCTAAGTACTAACACTCTGGTGTCTCACCCCACCCACACACACTAAGCCCAGAAATACCGGGCACACCTGAATGCACAAACACATGGCAATGGATTGTATTCAGCTCAAAATGAAAGCTGGAGGCCAAGCGGTGAGGGAAATGGCTTGGTTGGGCTATAAGCGATATTCTTATTGTTTATTTACTACAATGTTCTATGCATAGTAAGTGTTCAGTCAGATGCTCATGAGAATCTATTTGATCTCCATAATGAAGAAATGGTCTTTAAAACACAGCAGGGAGGCCCAAGTAGTTATTTAAAAGGACATCCTAGCAGGAATGAGGCAGGAGTTAGTGTTTCTCAGGTGGGACAGAGGTGGGAAAGGGCTTCCATGGTGGCTCAGTTGGTGAAGAATCCACCTGTAATGCACAAAATGAGGGTTTGATCCCTGGGTTGGGAAGATCCTCTGGAGAAGAGCATGTCAACCCACTCCAGGATTCTTGCCTGGAGAATCCCATGGACAGAGGAGCCTGGCAGGCTACAGTCCATAGCGTCGAAAAGTTTTGGACATGATTAGCAACTAAGCACGCACGTGCACACTCCTGGGTGTAGGAAAAGGATCTGGAAATAGATTCTTCTGCTTCTATGTCATAGCACCTTGAGATGGCTGACTGCCGGCAGCTAGGAAGGCTGAAGCCAGACACACATCTGAGCCGTGTCCTCGGCCCCCTGCCCACTTGCCCTCCAGCCTCACTGCTTGAGAATGTGAGGCCCGCCTGCTCTCACCAGCACGCCTGTTGTCATCACTCACCTCTGCTCCTCCTTTTCTTGACTGCTGCTGAACAAGCTGTTCCTTCCTACCTGGACTATCCACCACCAGCCCACACTCCTCCTAGTTTCCTAGCCCGCCCTAAACTCACCTTTTCCAGGGAGCCTGCCCAGATTTATGGCCTCAGGCTCTACTTTCCTCCCTCTTTCAGAGCCCCCTGCACTTAGTTCTGGAGCCAGCCCAGGGCCCTTGTGTACCTGGTGCCCAGTGATTCCTTGTGTGAGAGTCCCTCTGGGCAGGAAGGAGCCCAGAGTCCACACAGAGTCCTCCTAACTGACCAGGGAGGGGCGGGGTAGGCAAGAAAAACCTCTCCACCGTCAGCCCTGGGAACGCACACCCCTCCCTGTGTTGCCCCTCTGCCGGCCCAGGCCCCGCCTGCACCCCTCACCCAGTGTGTCTGCTGCCTCCCATCTGGCCCACCATCTGTGGCCACCTGCCCCTTCTGCTATTGTCCCCGTCCCAGCAGTCAGTGGACCGCTCTCTCCTTCCTCTTTGTTCCTTTCTCCTGCCTTGACCTGGGTCACCCTTCAGGTGCAAAGGCAATGGTGGGAACAGGGGTGGGGGGTGCATAGCCTGAGCCATCCTCCTGGGCAGAAGAGGGTGGGGATGGGCCCTGACCCCAGGAAACACCCTCTGTGACGAGAACCTCGCCTGCCACACCTGGAAAAGTGCCAGGTCCCAGACTGGGGCAGGATTAGACACCAAGCCTCCCTTCCCCTGGCAGGTGCACTAGTGGGAGTTGTGGGCCATGGACGGGCACTCCTGTGTGTCCAAGTGGAGTTGGGAAGAGGCAGAGTTCGGAGAATTCGGGCCTCAGGAGAGCCACCTGGCCCATGCTGGGGCAGCTGAAGTCCCAGAGAACAAGAGAGGGGGAAATCGGAGAGGCAAAAACACAGAGACCAAACAGGGGAAGACAAAGGCCCAGGAAAAGAGCCAGCAGTGGAGAAAGTGGGGAAGGAGGAGAGTCACACAGGAGATGGGGAGAGGACCACAGAGGAGACAGTGCAGAAAGGCCCCCAAGGGCAGACGCGGGAAAGAAGCGACAAAGAGCAAGGGAGGGAAACAAGGGCAGCGGGAGCTGATCCCCTCGCCCTAGCCGTCCAGGACTTTGGGGTTGCCGTGGTGACTGCCTCCAAGGGTCAGGGCCGAGGGGAAAGGGTGGGGCTGGGCTGGAGGGCCAGCCGAGGCCTCCCCCTCTAGTCTAGGGGAGCCGAAGTCTGGGGCTCTGCATGGGTAGGAGCGCGAAGGCTGGGTGGGGCCTCTTCTGCCCATGTCCCTCGGTCACCTAGGGTGGACTGGGGGAGGCAGGGGGGAGAGGCCTTTCCTCTCCGGCCCTCCCCACTGCTTCCCAGCACAGAGAAGGACATGAGATAGCAGAGCTCCAGCCCCCACCACCTCCCCCTAGAGAGGAACTGAAGCTTCCAGAGGCACGGAAACTGTCCATGACCTCTAAAAGCTCACATGCCCTGGTTTCAATGGCCCCCTGAGGATTGGGGAGGGGGTTATCTGTCCCAAAAGGACTATGAATGGGGAGGGGACTGAAGCCACGCCCTGTGTCTTGCGCGCCTCACTCCTCTCCTGGCCCAGCTCCTTGGGGTGGAAGTGAGGCTCGCCAGGCGGCTCCTTCTCCCCTCTCTGATGTGTCCGAGTGAGGGTGCCCTGACCCACCCATCCCCAGGCACAGCTAACAGTTAGTGCTCACAAGGGCCCCAGCTGTTCCCAGGCTCAGGGAAGGGGCTCAGCTCCTTGCTGCCGCTGTTGTCCACTCCCCGCTCTGGGCAGGAGACAGAATGCTGCCCGCCCCCGCCTGACTCTCCTCCCCCAGCCCTTCTGTCCAGGAGTCTGCAGGCTGAGCGCTTGGCCAAGCAGCTGGAATGCCCGGCCTGGGTCCCGGCCAGGCTCCCACGCCCCAGGATTCTGTTCTCTTGCCACTGGATCCGGGGGCTCTGCCCTCAGAGGCCACTAGCGCCCTGGCTCATCATGGTCCCCACAGCCCATCCCCTGAGCCCAGGCTCTCACGGGCCATGGGAAGGCCTGGTGTCCAAGAACAGCCAGGCCGCGGGGAGGCAGGGGGCCCAGGAGTGCCGTGCCTGCCCCTGGCTCTGCTGCGGCCCCTCCCCCAAGCCGGACCCCGAACCGCCACCTCTGACAGTGGGGTCTGTTTGGACAGAGACAATGAGCTCCAGCCTCACTTCCTGTGGGAGCTCTGAACGGGGAAGCCAGGCCAGGCTCTTTCTGCCTGGAGGGAAAAGAATGTCCTAGACAAAGTCCCCCTCAGCTGGTCTGTGGCTCAGCCGGGAGCCAGAAGGGGCCCAACCGCAGGGTCCTGACCCCATGGGGGCCACCCTGTGCCCCCACAGCCTCGGCTCTGTCCGAGGCTGGTGAGATCACAGGGACGTGCCGGCAGGCGGGCGGCAGGCGGGCGTGAAGGGGTGGCTCGCTGCTCTGGGCCACAGTCCCCTCCATCCCACCCCAGCTCTCTTGGACCCCAGAGCCTTTTTCCATAATTCTCAGCAGCCACAGAGAAGACAGCCTCACGACACTTCCCCACCGCGTCACAGGCTGGTAGGCAGGGGGCAGCCGACTGAAGCAGCCCGACCCAGCCTGGGGTGGCAGGCAGGGCCCACACAGCTGCCAGGATTCCTCGGGCTCTGTCCCCAGCTGCTTTGCACCCCTCAAACGCTGGGCCAGTCCCAGGTAGGCCGCCCAGACCCTCCCTCGAGGGCCAACTCCACCCCAGTGTTGCCGGTGCCGGGGCCCTTCCTTACCTGATACCAGCACGCTCATGACAGCCTCCAGAGGCCGGTTGTTGTCCAGTGCCCGACTCAGCCTCAGCTCGCCCGTGGATGCGTTGAGGAGGACCAGGCTGAGTTCATTCCCCCGCTCGAAGCTGTAAGTCAGGCTGTCTGAGATGTCAGGGTCGTGGGCAGGCACCCGGCCAATGGCACCCCCTGGGAAGCTGCTTGATCGGTTGGTGACATAGTTGTTGAAAAGGATCTCGAAGTTGCCCAGCACTGGTGGGTTGTCGTTGCGGTCAAGCAGGCGGACGTGCACTGTAGCTCGGCTCACCAGTGGAGCCGACGTGGCCTGGATGACCAGGACATATTCAGCCGGTCCTCATAGTCCAAGTCCACCAGAGCAGTCAACTCTCCGGAGAAGATGTCCAGTTGGAAGACCTCAGGGATGTTGCCCTCCACGATCTGGTACATGATCTGAGCATTGGTGCCTTCGTCAGGGTCAGTGGCTGTGACCCGGGCCACCGCCAGCCCAATGGGACTGTTCTCTTCCACAAACACATCAAACTCATCCTGCTCAAAAACAGGTGGGTTATCATTTACATCCAACACTGTGACTGTCACGTCCATGGGCGTGCGGGCTGGAGGCATCCCCTTGTCCACTGCATAAGCCCGCAAGACGTACTGGGCCACATTCTCACGATCCAGCCTCCGCAGCGTTCGCACAATGCCTGATGTGGACTCTACAATAAAGTCCCCGTCTCCATCATCGCCCCCTTGGAAGGTGTAGAAGACCCTGCCGTTAAGGCCAGAATCACGATCAGTGGCTGAGATCTGCAGAACGCTGGTGAAGGGGGGCACGTCCTCATAGACACTGCCCTGGTAGGAGTCCCGCAGAAACTGAGGGGCATTGTCATTCACATCATTCACCAGGATCTCCAGGTAGGTGGTGTCGGACTTCTGGGGAATGCCATTGTCCCGGGCAGTGATGGCCAGGGTGTAGGACACCTGGTCCTCATAGTCCAGCTCAGCCTGGGTGGTGACGGCCCCTGTGTCTGCATCGATGCGGAACTGGGGGATGCTGTCTTCCATAAAGTAGGTGATGCGGGCATTCTCACCCGTGTCCTCATCTGTGGCACTGATGAGCACCACTGTGGTGCCTGCCGGCCGGTCCTCATTAATATTCACCGTGTAGTGGGAGCTCTGAAAGACAGGGCGGTGGGTATTGGCATCGGTGACATTCACGACCACTTGTGCCGTGTCCTGCCTCGTGCCATCGGAGGCAGTAACAGCCAGCACATACTGCCGCTCAAGTTTGTAGTCCAGTGGCAGGGCGAGGGACACCAGCCCCCCACCGCTCTGGCTGGTGATGGAGAAGCGGTTTCGTGTGTTGCCGCGGTGATCTGGTAGGTGATGACACTGTGGGCATCTCGGTCCACGGCCGACACCGTCACCACACTGGTGCCCACAGCAGCATCCTCATTGAGCCGCACCGTGTACTCTGGTTGGGTGAAGGTTGGGTTGTTGTCATTGACGTCCAGGATGGTCACGCTGACACTGGCTGAGGCAGTGAGTGCTGGGGTGCCATGGTCGCGGGCTTCTACTCCAAAGCTGTAGAAATCAACCTCTTCCCGGTCCAGCTCAGCTGCCACAGAGATCCAGCCCGTGCCATTGTTGATGGTGAAGGGAAAGTCGTGTCCAACCCCTGCGAGGCGGTATTCTAGGCGGGCATTGTCACCCGCATCAGCATCAATGGCCTGGACATGGAGGACCAGGTAGCCTAAGGGGACACTCTCCAGAACAGTAGCCTGGAAGGGGGTGCTGACGAAGATGGGAGCATTGTCATTGATATCCAAGACCTGCACTGTCACCAAGCCAGAGACGTTGGAGAGAGGGGGGCGGCCACCGTCCTGTGCCCGAACTCGTAGGGTGTACTCCTTGGTTGTCTCATAGTCAAGAGGGCTCACAACGTCCAGAGCCCCAGTCTGGGCATCTAAGTAAAACTGTCCCCGAGCGTTGCCACTCATGATGCTGTAGTGCACCAGAGCGTTGCTGCCCTTGTCTCTATCTGAGGCTGTGACCCGGAGGACCGGGGCTCCTGGGGCCACATCCTCCCGCACCTGGACCACGTAGCGCTTCTCACTAAACTGGGGGGCATTGTCATTATCATCCTCCACTGAAAGGAAAACGGCAGCTGTGGCAGTCCGCGGACCGGGGTCCCGACCCTGGTCACTCGCTTCCACCGTCAGCTGGTAGGATTCCACCTCCTCTCGATCCACGGGGCCTCGGGTTCGGATGACACCAGAGCGAGGGTCAATCTCAAAGACTTCAGAGGGGCTGCCCCCAGACCCCTCCAGCAGGCGGTACAGAATATTGGCATTGGGAGGGGCGTCACCATCTGTGGCTCTGACGGTAAGCACTCATAGCCGACTTCCAGGTTTTCCCTGAGGCTCTCCTTGTACTCCTGCTGCTCAAACACAGGGTCGTGATCATTGGTGTCAGTCACCAAGATGGTGAGCGTGGCCAGGGCACTGCGTCGGGGCATGCCGTGGTCCTGCGCGGTGACCCTGAAGACGTGCGTGCTCTTGGTCTCCCGATCCAGCTCCTCAGCTGTGGTGACTGCACCAGTGATCGGGTCCAGAGAGAAGAAGTGGTTGGAGCGGCTATCGAAGAGGGCATCCATAGTGTACTCCAGTCGACCTGCCTCGCCCTCATCTGGGTCGATGGCCCGCAGAGATGCCACAGGAGTACCTGCTGGTTGGTTCTCAGGCACTGTGGCCTGGTAGCTGGGGGGCTGAAACTGGGGGGCGGTATTCACGTTCCTCTTCCGACGTCCACCCATGGACTCTTCTGCTAAGCTGTCCCCTGCCCTGAAACCTGGGGCCTGCACCAGCTTACAGGACTGGCATCTCAGCCGTGGGGCCTTTAAGCACAGGTGCTCATGGGGCAGGGTGAGCTTGCCCTGTGGGGAAAGGTGGCCTCCTATGCCCAGAAGACGACAGCTCCAGGGGCAGCCTTCTGGCGCTGGCGGCAGGGGGATGTGGGCCCCGGATTCTGGACACCAGACCCTCAGACCATCATGGTGAGGCACCAGGTGGCCAGTCAGTTCCGTCCCCGCATCCCTGCAGCGGCTGGTGTAGAGCCAGAGGTTCGAGGATGAAGCTGGACAGAGCCAGCCCACGGGAGAGCAGGCCCCCGAGGAGCCGCGTCCGCCGGGCCCCAAGGAGCGACAGGGCCCCACTTGCTCTCCCAGTAGTGGCGGCAGCAGCAGCAGTAGCAGCAGCGGCGGCAGCGGTGTTGGAAGTGGGGCACGGGCCGCCGGGCTCCGCATCGCTCCCCCTTCCCGGCCGGCCGGGTCAACGGCGGCCGCGGCTCCTCCTCCCGCTCTTGCGGACCCCGCCGCGCCTCATGCCCGGGCCGGGGCGCCAGTCCCCGGGGGCTCTTTTGCGCCCCGCGGGGCCTGCTCCTTGATGCCTCACCGGAGCCCGGCGCTGCCCGCTCCCACGCGCCCCGGCTCCCCCCGATCCCTAAGTCGGGCCCACGCCGGGTCACCCAGACCACCACGGGCTGGCGCCGCGCTTGCACTAGCACACCCGGCTCTCGCCACCTGCGCCCGCGGCGCCCGCGGGGCCCGCGCGCCCTTGGCCCTGCCGCCCCGAGATCCTCTGAGTGCCCCTCGCCCCCGCGGGATAGCCCACCTGCTCTCCCGGAGCTGCGCACCCGGACCCCGGCCCGGCCCCGGGAGCCTCCGACGGCCCCCAGCCGGCCGCTCGTGCCCCGCGTCCCCGCCGCCGCTGCTGCTATCGCCGCGGCCCCGAGCCCAGCCCCACGCTCCCTCGCTTCCCAGGCGGGCGGGCGAGCTCTGCAGAGCGGCCGCGGCGGCGGCGCCTCATTACCATAGACCTGCTCGCGCCGCCACCGCCTTAAAGTGGCGACGCCAGCCGCACCGAAGGTGGTGGGTCCCACCTAGCGCCCTCCTCCGCACCAGTGATACAGAATTCGCGCATTACTGACCTTCTTCCCCCATCCCAATCCCACGCCAGGCCAGCCCCTGGGCCAGATTCCTATGACAGTCTACAAAGGAATTAATAATCAGAAGCCAGACAGCAAATGATAATAATGGTGGCAAACCCTAAGTATGTTTAGAGGTTTTCAAAACCTTTTGAAGGACTTTCAGAGGACAAGTGCCCACCCTGACGCACCTCCCTCCAAAAGGCTGGATGCTGATAAGAGTCCTTGTTGTTTCCCCTCCACTGGTCTCGGTCAGACTGAGCTAAAATGGCCCTACTCAATAGTATAAATCCTCCCCCTTGTGCCAGAGAGACACCCCACTTCCTCAGGAACACACAGTGACCATCCTGAGCCCCCACCCCCGTTCAGGTCGGTTCAGTTCAGTCGCTCAGTCAGTCGTGTCCGACTCTTTGCGACCCCATGAATCGCAGCACGCCAGGCCTCCCTGTCCATCACCAACTCCCGGAGTTCACTCAGACTCAAGTCCATCGAGTCCGTGATGCCATTCAGCCATCTCATCCTCTGTCGTCCCCTTCTCCTCCTGCCCCCAATCCCTCCCAGCATCAGAGTCTTTTCCAATGACTCTTTGCATCAGGTGGCCAAAGTACTGGAGCTTCAGCTTTAGCATCATTCCTTCTAATGAAATCCCAGGGCTGATCTCCTTCAGAATGGACTGGTTGGATCCCCTTGCAGTCCAAGGGACTCTCAAGAGTCTTCTCCAACACCACAGTTCAAAAGCATCAATTCTTTGGCACTCAGCCTTCTTCACAGTTCAACTCTCACATCCAACATGACCACAGGAAAAACCATAGCCTTGACTAGATGGACCTTTGTTGGCAAAGTAATGTCTCTGCTTTTGAATATACTATCTAGGTTGGTCATAACTTTCCTTCCAAGGAGTAAGCATCTTTTAATTTCATGGCTGCAGTCACCATCTGCAGTGATTTTGGAGCCCAGAAAAATAAAGTCAGCCACTGTTTCCACTGTTTCCCTATCTATTTCCCATGGGACCAGATGCCATGATCTTCGTTTTCTGAATGTTGAGTTTTAAGCCATCTTTTTCACTCTCCTCTGACTTTCATCAAGAGGCTTTTTAGCTCCTCTTCACTCTCTGCCATAAGGGTGGTGTCATCTGCATATCTGAGGTTATTGATATTTCTCCCGGCATTCTTGATTCCAGCTTGTACTTCTTCCAGCCCAGCGTTTCTCATGATGTACTCTGCATATAAGTTAAATAAGCAGGTGACAATATACAGCCTGATGTACTCCTTTTCCTATTTGGAACCAGTCTGTCATTCCATGTCCAGTTCTAACTGTTGCTTCCTAACCTGCATATAGGTTTCTCAAGAGGCAGGTCAGGTGGTCTGGAATTCCTATCTCTTTCAGAGTTTTCCACAGTTCATTGTGATCCACACAGCCAAAGGCTTTGGCATAGTCAATAAAGCAGAAATAGATATTTTTGTGGAACTCTCTTGCTTTTTCCATGATCCAGCAGATATTGGCAATTTGATCTCTGGTTCCTCTGCCTTTTCTGAATCCAGCTTGAACATCTGGAAGTTCACGGTTCATGTATTGCTGAAGGCTGGCTTGGAGAATTTTGAGCATACTTTACTAGCATGTGAGATGAGTGCAATTGTGTGGTAGTTTGAGCATTCTTTGGCATTGCCTTTCTTTGGGATTGGAATGAAAAGTGACCTTTTCCAGTCCCGTGGCCACTGCTGAGTTTTCCAAATGTGCTGGCATATTGAGTGCAGCACTTTTACAGCATCATCTTTCAGGATTTGGAATAGCTCCACTGGAATTCCATCACCTCCACTAGTTTTGTTCGTAGTGATGCTTTCTAAGGCCCACTTGACTTCACATTCCAGGATGTCTGGCTCTAGGTTGAGTGATCACACCATTGTGATTATCTGGGTTGTGAAGATATTTTTTGTACAGTTCTTCTGTGTATTCTTGCCACCTCTTCTTAATATCTTCTGCTTCTGTTAGGTCCAGACCATTTCTGTCCTTTATCGAGCCCATCTTTGCATGAAATGTTCCCTTGGTATCTCTAATTTTCTTGAAGATATCTCTAGTCTTTCCCATTCTGTTGTTTTACTCTATTTCTTTGTACTGATTGCTGAGGAAGGCTTTCTTATCTCTTCTTGCCCCTCAGCAAAGTTGTGATCTAATCAGGCTGCCCCTTGGAGTCCAGCTGCAGAATGCACTACAAAATGACCCCAACCTCCACCTGGATGCCACCCAGGCTTGTCAGGGGGAGGTAGGCTAGGAATGTCAGAGCAAAAACCAGTGGGTATAAACATGCTAATATTAGCAGATTCTGAGCCTCAGAGAGGGTGAAACTTGTACAGGGTCACAAGGCTGGAGATGGGTGGGACCAAGTTTTAATTCAAGCTTCCTGGGTCCTAGACCAGTGGTTTTCACTGCCCCATAGGGCCTCTTGTCCAGAGAGAGGACCTCTTGCCCCCTCTCCACTTCCCCATCCACATTCAGTTGCCACTCCCCTCCTTCCACCCTCAGCTTTGTGACAGCACACAATCCTGCCCAGGGCACAGGGCTCTGGAACCTCTCCACTCGCAAGCTTTAGATTGGACCTGCCACTTGAAGGGGCGTGGGAGATTCCAGGATCCTGGCCAGGCATGGAAGCCGGACCTTGAAGTAGAGCCAGGCATTGGGAGGTGGAGGGTGATCCAAAGGGACTTCCCTCTCTCATACCCTATCCAGAGGCCCAGGGCCAACTGTGTGAGCAGCGAGGGGCTGGGGCCAGTGTTATGAAGGCTGGCCTGGGGAGGAGGTCCAGCCCACCACCGTCTAGCTGTGTGATTTCGGTCAAATGCTTGTGCCAATTCCCTTTTGAAAAATGATGGGATAGAATGAGTTCAATAACTTCAAATTTTTGTTTAACAGTAGAATCCCTTTTTCACTGAAATATAAAGTAGAAGCCCAGATGATAAACAAGATAAAAGTAGTCCTGCTACTATTTACAATGGCTAGGACATGGAAGCAACCTAGATGACAGACGAACGGATAAAGAAGTTGTGGTACATATATCAAATGGAATATTACTCAGCCATAAAAAGCAACACATTTGAGTCAGTTCTAGTGAAGTAAACGAACCTAGAGCCTGTTATACAGAGTGAAGTAAATCAGAAAGAGAAAAACAAATACCGTATATTAACACATATATAAGGACTCTAGAAAGATGGTACTGATGAACCTTTTTCCAGGGCCAGAATAGAGACTCAGACATAGAGAACAGACTTCTGGACACAGTAAGAGAAGGGGGGTGCTGAAAAACAGAGAAAGCAGCATAGACACATATCACATATATCCATGTGTAGAATGGATAGCTAGCAGGAAACAGATGCATAGCACAGAGCTCAGCTTCATGCTCTGTGATGACCTAGAGGGTGGAATGGCAGGGCTGGGAAGGGGGGTCACGATGGAGAGGATATGTGCACACTTACAGCTGATTCACATGGTTGTACAGCAACACAACATTGTAAAGCAATTATCCTCCAACTAAGAATAAATTTTAAAAATAGTAATCTGCAAAAAAATATGTGCTGTGGGGTTGAAGTAGGAGTCAGGGTCTTGCCCATCCCCACTGGGCCCCCTGTGGAGCTTGAGGGTCTGGAGGAACCCAGTTAAAAGCACTGGGTCAGATGCTCGCTCTTTTCCAACAAGGCACTCTGCTCGCATGAGTGTTACTCTCAGTGCATCACAGCAGGAGACCTGTGTATCGCCTCTCAGGGCCTCTAGGCCCAAGGAACCTCCGTGTGACCACAGGGTAATGCCAAGAATGAGAAATCAGCGTTCTTCTTTCTCCCTGGGGAAAAGGGAAGGCGATGAGCTTTGGGGACAGCAAGAGGCATTAGGGTGAGCCTACACTCCTGGCCATGGTGGTGGATGGGAGGAGGAGAAGGAAGTGGGCAGGGGAACCCCCAGCTCAGGGAAGTGCCCTCTTCTCTGATGGAAGAGGAACAAGTCCAAGGAAGGCTCCAGAGAGAGAAGGTGGTTTAAGTGGCCTCTGCGGTGCTCTGCCTCTCCAGGCTCCTTTTGACTCTGTGGTTTGGGAGGATCTAGGGGCTGCGTGGGCATCTTGCTCTTCACCTAATAGCCATGTGGCGCGGAGAATGCTCGGAAATTATACCATCTGTTAATTATCCCTTGAATTGGGGTTGGGTAATGAGACTCATTTCTGCTGAAGGCCCAAGCCAACACACGGAGAAACTGCAGCCCTCCATTCATCTCTCTCCCTTTGTACTAAAATAAGCTTGCTGGATGGGAGAGCGTGGCAGCCTTGGCTGAGGAACTTGATTCTGGAGCCTAGAGCTGAGGAAGCATGGGCTTAGGAAGCCCCCTTCGTTGTGAACGGCCTTTCTGCCCAAGGACAGACCGGTTGGGGGTGTGAGGAACCCCTTCCTTCATCTCCAGGCAAGTTTGGCAAATAGTCTCCCCACCCTGCTCCCAGGGACACAGGACAGAGCTGTCCCCCGTAACCTGCTCTTATGGCCCTCAGCAGCTTCCCCCTCCCCAAAGCAGGAAGGAAACTTCAGTGTCTTCTGTGCAGCCTTGTGCGACCCCATGGACTGCAGACCAGGCTCTTCTGTCCATGGGATTCTCCAGGAAAGAATACTGGAGTGGGTTAGCCATTTCCTCCTCCAGGAGTCATCCTGACCCAGGGATCGAACCCATGTATCCTGCATTGGCAAGTGGGTACTTTACCACTGAGTCACCTGGGAGGCCTTGTCTAAGCATTCTGCTGCTAAGTCACTTCAGTCGTGTCTGACTCTGTGCGACCCCATAGACGGCAGCCCACCAGGCTCCCCCATCCCTGGGATTCTCCAGGCAAGAACACTGGAGTAAGTTGCCATTTCCTTCTCCAATGCATGAAAGTGAAAAGTGAAAGGGAAGTCGCTGAGTCTTGTCTGACTCTTAGCGACCCCATGGACTGCGGCCCACCAGGCTCCTCTGTCCATGGGATTTTCCAAGCAAGAGTGCTGGAGTGAGGTGCCATTGCATTACGGAGTCACAAACTAGGGCTTGTCCTGGTGGTGTCCTCCTTGACCCCTAAGAGAAGGCCTGCTTATTTCATAGAACTTTCCAGCTTAAGGAATCTTTAGATCTCCCTCCCACATGGGAGAAATCCAAGGTGCAGCAAGATCTTGGAGTCGGTTCAAAGGGAAATTACTGCTCATCTAGGCCAGCCCTCAAGAGGGAAAGTGACCTGCGAGGAGAGCCTGGAAAATACACACATGCATAAGACGTGGTTCTCAGCTGAACAACGTAGCATGGGTGAAGTGGTCCAGTAGCATGAGTGAAGTGGTCCAGGAGCAGATGAGACAGAAAAGGCTAAAGGAATTCAGAAGAGAGAGCAGGGAGGGTTGAAGAAATCTCAGATGGCTTCTTGGAGGAGGTAGGACTTGGTTGCCTCTCAAAGAATCAGGAATTGCATTCCTGGCCAGAGAAATTCATCAGCAAACTCCTTTAACCTACAGGTTAAGGGTCTTCTCTGAGGTGACCCAGCTAGTACACGGCAGACCTGGGACTGGAACCCAGGCATTATGGCTCCAGATTAAGCAGTATAAGCCATGAATGAATGAAATGTGAGGGTCACCTTGGCTGAAGCCAAGACTCGGGTGGGTGTGGGAACTGCCTGGTGGTCTTGTGGTTAGGATTCTGTGCTTTCATACTGGGCTGGGTTCAATGATCCCGCCCGCTAGCCACGCTGCATGGCCAAAAAATTTAATAAGATTGGGGTGGGTTTTGAGCCCCAGCATACTAGGGCAGACAGGGCCAGACTGAAGAGAACCTGGTGACCTTGTGGTCTCAAGTCTGGGAGCAATGGCCTGCTTGGGAGGAGGGGTGGGGAGGGAGGCTGCTGATGGCAGAGGTGGGTGGGCAGAGCAGTTGCTCTGACAGGAGAGAGGTGGGGAGAAGCCCTGGCTGTTGCTCTACAAAGTGCACGGAAATGGGGAAGGGAGAGCCTGGCCTCAGGGAGTTCAGACACTGCTGCTCAGGGACCACGGGCTGGCGGCCTCCGGCAGGCTGGGATCTGTGTGTTCTCCTGTCCACACTTGCCCGTGTGCCCAGCTGGCTACCCTGCACTTTTCTTCAAAACTAGAGGATGTGCCTTGAGGGTGGGCTCTTTATTTTATTTTTGTTTAAAGAGGAGAAGCAAAGAGTGGCTTTGTTTCTTTGCCAGGCAAAGAGGGAACACAGCAGGCTAGCGCCTCAAGAACTGTGCCCCCCAGGGTGGACTCTTTCTGAGCATCCCCACTGCATGCCTGGCACTCAGGGGGCGCTCGGCTCAGGTTGTATGGAATCTTCCTGAGGTTGTTTCCCCTCCAAATCAGTCACCACCCAGTCGCCTAAGTAATCTTTTAAACTTTTTAAATTAATACAATTTTTTTTAGATTGAAAAACATCTCCCCCACTTTTTTGTCTTGGCAAATGTCTAGCATTCTGAAAAATGGCTGAAATGGTACAACATACCCCTAGACACTCTCCACTCAGTTTCAATAATCATTGACACTGTGCTTTCTCTCAGTGTTTGGAGAAGGAAGTGAAAGTGAGGTGCAAACATCATGGACTCCCACCCTCCAGTGCCTGAGTCAGAGCCCTGTGGGACTGGGACCGCCGCCACGCCCAGGAACAGGATGATTCCTGTGTCATCTCGTGTCCAGTCCAATTCAGATTCCCGCACAGGTCTTGACGGCTGTGCTTTTAAACCAGAAGTTTATGCATTACGTTTGGCCATACGTTGCTTTAGTTTACTTCCTTCTCTCTATCCTTCCTCGCTAGTTTCCTTCCTTCTTTTTTTTTTTTTTTTTTTTTTTGTGGTATTGACTGTTTGAAAAGTTCAGGCTAGTTTTCTTGTTGAGTGTGCCACTTTCTGGACTTTTCTGATGAAAGGACTCCTCGTGGTGTCCTTCTCAGAGTAAAACTGCAAAGTCTGAATCTGAGCATGTTGCTCCCTTCCTAAACACCTGGCACAACCTTTTGGTTGTGCCTTGAATAAAACCCAACTTCATAGGGGTCCACAAAGCTTGGGATGGAATGGCCCAGGCTCTTCTTATTCCTTCCCTTTCACTCTGTTCTGGGCACCCTGGCTTCCTTCTAGCTATTGAATATGGTGGTATTGAATGTCCTCTCCTTTATGGCACGTATTGAAATTTCTAGTACAAGGAAGTATTTATTTATTTACTTGGTTAACATCTGTCTTACCTACTAGCTGTGAGCTCCAGGAGCAAGGAGAACATGTTTGCCTTAAACATCTAGTTGGGATCTAGCATGTCTGCTGATATGTAGCAGGCATTCAGTAAATATTAGTCAAATGAGTGAATGGATGGGTGGATGGAGGAACTGATGAATGGAACAGAGGGGTGACCCGGTGTCATTCCTGGAGCCATCATCTGGGAAGCCAGTTGAGTCTCTAGGTTTCCTTTTGTGCAGCCCTGAACCCATTCACGTTAATCACAAAACTGTATTCCCAATGCTAGCTGCAGTCAGGAGCTGCAAGCCTGATGTCCCAGACAAGTTGGATAGATTTTCTTAGGGACTCAAAATACAGCACTGGATGCCTTGACCCATGATAGCTTCAGTCAACAATGCTGGCGCTGTTTGCAGATTCCATACAGATGCATAGTCCATCTAAGATCCAGTTGAGATCACGTTTGGCTCCTGAGCACAGAAGGGAAGGGACGGAGCCTGGGGCTGAGCTGTGCCCAGCAACCCCTAAACAACATCTGCAATAACTTAGTTATTAATAAACTGGAGTAGGCTGAAGAGAGAGCCCTCTCCAGCCCTAGCCATGCTCCAGGCACTGGGCTAAGTCTGAGAAGTACACAGATGGACAAGACTCCAGCTCTGGCCTCAAGGAGCAACCAGTCCAATGTAGACAGAGAAAAGTGCCCTATTCATTAATATCTTTGTGAGGGTGCAAGAAGTTAGGAAAGGCTTTGTAGAGAAGGCAGCATTTGAACCACCTTGAAGGGGAAGGACATGGAACAACACACTGGTTCCAAATAGGAAAAGGAGTACGTCAAGGCTGTATATCGTCACCCTACTTATTTAACTTATAGGCAGAATACATCATGAGAAACGCTGGGCTGGAGGAAGCACAAGCTGGAATCAAGATTGCCAGGAGAAATATCAATAACCTCAGATATGCAGATGACACCACCCTTATGGCAGAAAGTGAAAAACTAAAGAGCCTCTTGATGAAAGTGAAAGAGGAGAGTGAAAAAGTTGGCTTAAAGCTCAACATTCAGAAAACTTAAGATCATGGCATCTGGTCCCATCACTTCATGGCAAATAGACGGGGCAATAGTGGCTGACCTTATTTTTCTGGGCTCCAAAATCACTGCAGATGGTGATTGCAGCCATGAAATTAAAAGATGCTTACTCCTTGGAAGGAAAGTTATGACCAACCTAGATAGCATATTCAAAAGCAGAGACATTACTTTGCCAACAAAAGTCTATCTAGTCAAGGCTATGGTTTTTTCAGTGGCCGTGTATGGATATGAGAGTTGGACTGTGAAGAAGGCTGAGTGCCAAAGAATTGATGCTTTTGAACTGTGGTGTTGAAGAAGACTCTTGAGAGTCCCTTGGACTGCAAGGAGATCCTACCAGTCCATCCTAAAGGAGATCAGTCCTGGGTGTTCCTTGAAAGGACTGATGTTGAAGCTGAAACTCCAGTACCTTGGCCTCCTGATGCGAAGAGCTGACTCATTGGAAAAGACCCTGATGCTGGGAAGATTGAAGACAGGAGGAGAAGGGGATGACAGAGGATGAGATGGCTGGATGGCATCACCGACTCAATGGACATGGGTTTGGGTGGACTCCAGGAGTTGGTGATGGACAGGGAGGCCTGGTGTGCTGCGGTTCATGGGGTCACAAACAGTTGGACACGACTCAGTGATTGAACTGAACTGAACTGAAGGAGAAGGAAGAGTTCCAGGGACAGGCCAGAGGAAAGGCATGGGGCAGTAGGAACAGCAGGAGCAGATAAGGAGGGTGTAATGCGTGTCAGTCCTGGGAGAGGTGAGAAGTTCCCTGAGGCTAGAGCAAAAGACAAGAAGAGCAGCTGCTGCTGCTAAGTCGCTTCAGTCATGTCCGACTCTGTGCGACCCCATAGACAGCAGCCCACCAGGCTCCCCCGTCCCTGGGATTCTCCAGGCAAGAACACTGGAGTGGGTTACCATTTCCTTCTCCAGTGCATGAAAGTGAAAAGTGAAAGTGAAGTCGCTCAGTTATGTGCGACTCTTCGAAACCCCATGGACTGCAGCCTACCAGGCTCCTCCATCCATGGGATTTTCCAGGCAAGAGTACTGGAGTGGGCAGAGGAGCCTGCTATTCTGAACGGTGGCCACAGTTTGAGGAATCTGGATCTGGCTGAGAAGTCTGGACTTTATTTCATAGGTGGAGGGAGCCATCTGAAGTGTCTGGGCGGGGTTGGGGGTGGAGTGGGAGCAGGAGTGCCTGCACCATCTGTCACAGTGGGAAGGCTGTATCTGAAAGAGGGGCTGGGGTCAAGCAGACTGGCAGGAGGTGGCTGTAACAGTCCAGGAGGAGGAGAGTCTGCACTGCAGCTGAGGAACAGGCTGCCAAGAAGCCAGATCTGGGCAATGAAGAGAGTGGGACTGTGAGAAGTTGGCTGCTGGAGAAGCAGAGGGAGTGGTCCAGGGCGAGACTTCCAGGTATTTGTTTTGGGTGCCTGACTATCCAGAGGAGGGTGGAGGCAGAGGCTCAGATAGAGGGTTAGATTTAACAGTTTGATCCTGGTGGAGATGCTCACTGTGTATTAGGGGTAGGTGGGTCAGAGCCAGAGATGTGTGATGAGAGATCACAGATTTGGGATGTATGGCAGGAGAGCACACCCAGAGAGAGTATGCAGGTGAGAGGCAAGAGCCCCACGGACCCAGCCTTTAGGGGCAGCCTTGTCTCCTTATCCAGACCACTTCTGTAGCCCCAACCCAACCCTCCTCACCCTCTACTCCAACTATTCAAGCCTTCCTCCTGCTCCCTTATGCTCTTCCCACTGTATGGAACATTCCACCTTCCTTTTGAGGGGGTGTGTATTAGGAGGTTGATGAGGTCACAGATCCTACCAGTGTCCAGGGCTTATTTTTCTTTGAGGGAAAGGAGCCGACTGGGATCATAATTCGATAGCAAAGCCTGGATGGGAAGTGTGAGCAGATTGGTGGTTGAGGGGAATGAATGGGGAGGGGAAGCTCAGGAGAGGCAGGTTGAAGAGAGCTGGCTGTAGAAGAGGGGCTCAGGCATTCTGAACAGGGGCCAAATCCAGGGCATAAGTACACAAGCACTGGTTTTGGAGGAGTAGGAAAAAAAAATATTTTTTTTCCCTCTCTAAGACAAGATGGAAGGAAGAGAAGACATTCTAAATGGGAGCTCAATTCTTCCCTTTTTTAGGGTTAAAAAAAGAAAAGAAGTCTCCCAGAAGGGTCACACCACCTTATCAGTAATTTACACCTCATTGAAAATAATTTTCCAGACCATTTCTAACAGCAGGTTTGTGCAGGGGAGGGACGCCCTGGTTCTGTTGTGGAGGGGCCCTATCGCTCTCCAAAATGCAGGGCTCACCCGCCAACCAATGAGAACAGCGCAAATGAGGCACTTCCCCTCTAGAAGAAAACGGGGTTTTCTCAGAATCAGAGGTCGCTGGGACCCCCTACCTCTGCCCGCAGGTCCGGGGACTTAGAGATTGAGAACTGGCAAGGTTGGCTTTCCGTCTCCTTTCCACAGATGGGGAGCCGCACTTGCTGGGGTTCTGCAACAGAACCTGCCTGCCGCACCCCGCCCCCCCCACCCCGTTGTGGAGGGGGGGGGAGTGAACTCTTAAAAGGGCAACGTCAGAGGCTGCCGCCTCAACACCACTAGGACCGCCCCCACTGGAGACACAGGGTAGCGGCCCCTTTTGTGCATATCTGGGAGGAGCTTTGGGGGAACCCCTTGTTGGGAGGTGACTGGGGGAGTGGGCAGGCCCCCTCATCCTGGCACAGGCTCTGACTTGCAGTACATTTCTCTGGGGCCTGTCCCAGCTCTGCCAGACTCACCCTGGGAGTGCAGCCAGGGCTGCCCCAGGCCCCCAGTGGGAGGTATGGGGAGGTGGCAGGGAGGGCCGTTCTTAAGACCCTGGGTAAACGGAACCGCTTCAGGAAAGGAAAAGCAGGACCCGTCACAAGCAAAGTGTCAGTTCCCAGGAGCAGTTTCTTCACTGACCCTTTTTGGCTGATAAAGTGACCTTCCCAGCAGACTGAGTTCAGGGCAAGCAGCCTGGTCTATTGGCCTCACTCTTTAGATGAAATTTTCTCTCTGGAGGTCTGGCTTCTAGTTGTCTTTCTCTTGCTAGAGAGGCCTGGTGGCTCCTTTCGACTGAACCACCCAACCTGCATCTTGGTCCCTGGGTGTGGGAACGAAGGGTTGATGAGAGACCCAGAGCTCTGACTCACTCCCCTATGCCTGTGGGGGTTTGCTGAGGTAACCTGGGTAGCTTAGGTTGGAGATGGGGCAGGTCAAGGTGCCAGGGATGAGGGCATCAGCCATGGGTTGCGGAGGCAACAGTCAGGGTGGAGTCGAGGTTATCTGGGCCCACTCCCAGCCCTCAGCTTGCAGGCTGGCTGGCCTGTCCTAAACAAGACTTACATCAGCCCCATCCCACTGCTGCGGGGAGGGAAGGAGCTTGGTTTTCAGCTTGCTGGAAGAAGGTAAGCCACACCTTTCCCGAGGACTGGGAGTTCCTTGAGAGCAAGGGCTGTGTCCCATTCTTTCTGTAACCCTTGCTCCTTACTGCACCTGGCCAGGGCAGTACACGGGTGCCTATGTATATCTCCGGCTTGTGTGTTCTCAACCCCTTGGGGAGGGACCTCAGCCACAGGATCATCCTTTCCTTCACAATGGCCACTTTTCTGTCTCGTGGCTTCAGGAAGAAGGTTTACACTTTCAGCTAAGAGCAGCTGGTCCACACAGCACCTGTTTTCCAGGCCTCCACTCACTAGGCAGGCTCCCAGGCCAGCCTACACACTGCTTAGCTGCAGGGCAGGTAGGGAAGGCTGGGCAGGGGGTCTAGGCCCCACGGGCAACCAAGTCCAAAAAACTAGTCAGGTAAGAAAGTAAGTTGGCTAGGGGCCAAGGGGTGTGATGCAGGAGCTGGGCCTGGGCCCCCAGGGGCTCAGAGCCCCAGCTTCGGCCCTCCCAGAGTGCTTTCAGGGTCACAGAGAAAAGAGGTGCCTCCTGGTGAAAGGTTTCTGGCACCAGCAGCCAGGAAGGTGGGAGTGGGAAGAAGGGGAGGAAGCTACAGTGACCTCTAAGGCTAGGCGGGGGTGTTCAGGGCCACTGGAGCCTCTAACCCCAAAGTACGATGAGCTTTTCAAACAAGCAAGAGCGGTGTGTGGTGGTGACCAAAACCGGCCTTCTGCTCACTATGTAAACTGCCTTTCTTCAAATCAAATAGTTGAGGCTACAGGAATGTGAATACTTCGTCCTTCCAAGTATGTGGGACTAGCTTGCTCTTTTGTTCTCTCGCCCTGGCTCTGTCCAAGTGGGGGCACTGGTTAGAGGCAGGCTGTGAGCCTGCCTGTGGTAAGAGGGCCATTGCAGTCACCCTTTCAGGTGCCCCAGTCTTGATGGGGTTTCCCAGCAGCAAGATGCACAGGATCAGCCCAAGCCCCCAGTGGAAAAGCGAGCACATGGCCGCTTTCCTGGGTGCTCAGCAAGCTCCAGCAGGCCCAGGGAAGCTGCTGCTTAGGGACTCGGGGAAACGAAATAAAGCTCCCACGCGGCAGGCTAGAGTCCTGTTCTCATCATGCCAAAGAAACACAGCAGCATCAAGCCCTGCTGAGGAGTCAGGACTCCTGGCTTCCAGGAGGCCGTGTTTTCTCATCACCCCTACCCACCTTGTACTGTCTTCCCTGTGATGGGAGAGATATAATCACGTCCCCACCCTCCTGTCTGGGGCTGCCAGAGATAAAAGAGATCATCTACAGCAGGTATTTTAGGCTTCTGGGGAGAAGCACTAAACTAACAGAAGGTGTTATTAAAGTGAAGTGTTTGTAGATTGCAGATGAAAGGCAGCAGGTAAATTAAGAGCCTAAACAGCATCCTCCCCAAGGGAAAGGGTGAACTGGCCATTAGGCCAATGGTGGAAGCTCCAGAGAAAGGAATACGTCATTCCCACTAGGCTCATCCTGCAGGCTCTATCGATTCTCTGGAGCTGCAGCATCAAGCTGCCAGGCATTTAGTCTCCCATTTGGGGATGACTGGAGAGAGCTGTGAATAAAGCCCTCCCTGTTCCATGTGTCTCGAATCTAAGGGCTTTTTTGAGATTAAATATAGTCTCATCCACTGTGATGTCTCACCACCTCCCTCCCTCTCTGTGAAGCCCTTCCCAGGGAACAGATGTGCTATGCAGCTTTTTATATCAACTCAGGTCTCTAAGCTGGTCCTACCTAACTGCTTTAACAAAGCAGGAGCGCATTTACAAAGGAGGATCCTGCCCTTGCCCAGCAAGCCTGTGTGTCTAAGACTCAAAGCTTTCACTTTCCCCTTGAGCCTTTACGAAAGCTATTCCTGCCTTCCCCTACCTCCTCAAAGGCTCTCTTTGCTACATGGACAATATAGCAGGACAAGCAGAGGTGAATATGGTTCCAGGGAGAACTGTCAGAGACAGGGTTCAAGCTCCAGGCAGAAGACTGAGGAAGAGTCCTGGCCTCCCTCAGAGATGCTTTATTACTTGGTTTCATCAGTCACTGGTGATGAACCCTATGCCCAAATGAGAAAAGAGAAAGTTGCACTGTGTGTGGCAGATGGCTCCCCTTCGAGTAATGCAGTCAGACGGGGTGGGCGTGCATGCGTGCTTGGCTTCCCTGCCTATGGACAGGCTCTGCCTGATGGCAGTGGAAGCCTGGTGGAGGGGACAAAGGAATGTTCAGGCGTCGGTGACCTCCATGTTCTGCAGCTGGCTCTCCAGGGCAGCCTCTCTCTCTGCCTCGTTCTTCTTGCTGCCCTCATGCTGCTTCTTCTGCTTCTTGGAGGGCTCCTGGTCGATGGGCGCAGCCTTCACAAAGGGGATCAGTTCTTGGAGACCTGAAAGGGAAGCGTCAACCAGATAACCTGCCATTCCTCAAGGGTCAAAGCCCAGGGACCTCTGGGGAAAGTTCCACGAGACAATGGTGGGCCCCACTTTCCTCTGTTCCTTTCCTTTCGCAGCCTGAATTTTAGCTGCATTTAAACAGACTAACATACCTGTACTGGCTACTTTTCAACCGTGCCCCTTGCAGTGCCTGGCACCAGAGGACAAGGCAGAGTTTGGGGGCCCATGAATCAACAAGAAAACTTGGTGCAGGAGTGGGAAGATGCACAGAGGAGGAAGGCTTGGAGCCTCACCTGGCGGCATGAATTCCTTCAATTTCTCAGGCACGAGGATGCCCTTCTCCGTCTGGTAGTTCTCCAGGATGGCACAGATGGTGCGGGTTGTGGCGCACATGGTGGCATTGAGCATGTGGACAAACTCCACCTGCGAGGAGATGGTCCCCAGATGGAGCAGTTATACTCAAGCCTTTGCTGGCCCTCTGAGGGAAGGGACAGACTACCCAATGGCCTCCTTCTTTCAACCCCTTTCAAGCCTGACCTGGAAAAGATGTGGGCCTGAAAACTGGGTTTGGAAAGATAAGCCTACAACCTAGACCTTCTTGCACAAGAAGGAAGACCTTGCCTCCACCTTGTTCTGTGTAGACAAATGGGGATATCTCTTCATCTGGAGTTACAGAGAACAAAACCAAGAGGAGAAAAAACTAGAAGTATTTTGTAGAACAGAGCTAGATTCAGGTTTCCATCTAGAAGGACTCAGACCTGATTCAGTGAAAGTCTTGTCAGATTCCCTTTGGCCTAGAGTGAGCAGCTCAGGTTTCCCCATGACGCTGGGACATGATGTCCCCCCAAAGGCCAAAATAAGGTGGCTCCACTCTGTGCTAAAAGGCCCCGCTGCCTGCTTCCTCAGGGACCATCTAACCTTGTCCATCATCTTCTTGGTCTGCCCATATCGGATTCGAAGGCGGCGAGCCTGATAGTCTGTGCAGTTAGAACAGGAGACTAACTCGCGGAAGGCCCCCGAGCCTGGAAACCAGGCCTCCAGGTCAAGCTTCTTACTGGCAGCATGATTCAAAGAACCTGCAAGGAAAAACCCCTAGAATTCATGAAGCAGGGATGCTATTTCAGAAGGCTAATCTTTAGCAAGCCCAAAGAATTCTTTAATTCACATCCTATCCCCAGAAGAAAAATCATGCCCAGATATTCTTATCACCAAAAGCTCCCAAGGGAGAAGAGTGTGATATTTTAATTAACGTGGGCAATTAACTGGATTGTGGGCTACTGCTTTGTAGGGCAGCCCCACTGGCCTGGGTGGTGTCTGTGGGATGCAGGAGAGGGAGCCGGATACCTGAGACGATATTCACGATGTGGTAAGGGATCCCCAGAGACTGGTAGAACTCCTCCGCGGTGGTGATCATCTCCTCAAACATCTCCCAGGACGTGTTGTCATGTGGTGAGGAGTAGACAAACTGCTCTATCTGCAAGGACAGACCCGAGGAGACGGGGACGACGGGGTGGGGTGAATAAACTGAATGCTGAGGTGGGAGCTGTCCTTGCAACAAAGACCTATTCCTACTCCACTGGGAGTCAGGCGGGGCTGGGGCCCCCAGTGAGCGATATGGGCTGCCCTGGGCTGGCTGGGGCTGCAGCAAGAACAACTGCTGGTGTCAACGGTGCCCCACAAGTGTGCCGGGTACTGCTCTAAGTACTTGCCATGTGATAACTGGTTTCATTCTCACAGCAGCCTAATGAGGCAGGAACTACTATTCTCCTCCTTTTACAGAGGAGGATACAGCACAGAAGTTTAAGCAGCTAGCTCAGGGTTATACAGCAGCAGGTGGTGGAGTGTGCCTTTGGACTCAGGCTGCCTGCTTCCTGAGTCTGTCCTCCAGCCTCTCCACTATGTGATTCTCAGCCTCTTCCCTACAAACACAGATGGGGGCAACGAGAGAAAAGACTGGAGCTGGGACGGGGCTGAGCGACACAGATTTTGTTTCTCCACTAACCACCCTGGAGAGACAGACACAAGAGTCCCATTCCTTGCCCTGACCTGTCTACTTACCTTCTCAAACTGATGGACTCTAAAGATGCCACGGGTGTCACGGCCATGGGAGCCCACCTCCTGGCGAAAGCAGGTGGACAGGCCAGCATACTTGATTGGCAAGTCCTCTGGCCGAAGCCACTCGTCCCGGTGGAGAGCAGCAATGGGCTGTTCAGAGGTAGCAATCAGATATTTCTCCTCATAGGAGTTATCATCAGACCTTTCACTGCCTTTGCCAATCACCTGTGGGAGAAGAGTAATGTTTATTAGTAAAGACTGAGGGAGGAGAACCTCAGCTCCAGCAAGAAGGCACAGAGAAGATCTGCGTGATGGGAGGATGAATTTTCCTCAATCCCTGCCTGAGAGTGAGCAGGAGATGCTAAAACGATAAGGGAATGCATGGGTCTGTCCAAAGTGTAGTCCCTACTAGAGTTCAAGTAATGCAAAAGATACAATATTCTGATACTATGTTTTTTCTCTTGGGTGTAACATGTGACATGTGAAATCTCATGTCCCCAACCAGGGATCATATCCATGCCCCCCTGCAGGGGAAGCATGCAGCTCTAATCAATGGACCACCAGGGAATTCCCTGTGATACTGTTTTTACTTTACCTAATAAATGAAACACTTATAAATGATGTATAATGGCCAGTGATGGCAGGTATGCAATAAAACCTGAGCTGGTAGCAATATGAATTAATCCACTTGACAAATGTTTGTGAGGCATTTAGTAAAAGCCAAATTCTTCTTGCCAGTGCTGAGCAAAAGGAGATAAGTCTCTCTCTCATGATACTTGTGGATTAATCTAGGGTTATAATCCTTGAAGAATCACTTTGGTACTTAGCTGAAGAAAGTAATACAAAAGAGACAAAAAAGCTATACAGAACAGAGTTTACTGTAACTTACTGATAGCAAAAAAAGGAAGCCCCACAAATACGCATTTCCTACTCCAGGGGATCTTTCCAACCCAAGCATTGAACCCTTGTCCCCTGTATTGGCAGGAGGGTTCTTTACCACTGAGCCACCAGGGAAGCCCAGAAGCTCCCTAAATATTCAACAGAGGAAGAGCTGGGTAGCCTATATCCATGCCGTGTAATATTATGTAACCATTAAGAAGTGATGGCTATGAAGAACTTGCAGTTACACTGAAAAACACTTCTGAAACAATGTGAAGTAAAAAGACAATCTATACAGTGTGATTAGAAGTATGAGAAAATAATACATGTATGAAAAAAGACACCAAAAGAATATTAAAAGTGACAACTGTATTCAGTTCAGTTTAGTTCAGTCGCTCAGTCGTGTCTGACTCTCTGCGACCCCATGAATCGCAGCACGCCAGGCCTCCCTGTCCATCACCAACTCCCAGAGTTCACTCAGACTCACGTCCATCGAGTCCGTGATGCCATCCAGCCATCTCATCCTCTGTCGTCCCCTTCTCCTCCTGCCCCCAATCCCTCCCAGCATCAGGGTCTTTTCCAATGAGTCAACTCTTCGCATGAGGTGGCCAAAGTAGGTAATGGGAAAGAAGACGATTTCCCACCACAGGTTACAAATTTTGTCATGTGGTATTTAATCAAAATTTTTTTTTAAAAAGAGGACAGCAAACTTCTCCTGGGTCAGTATTTGGAAATCTGGGAAACTACCTTGCTAACTAACAGTGGGAACTTAGCCCCGTATGAGGCTGTTCATAGGCAACATAAAGAGAATAGAGCTTGTGGTCTAATATGGTGCAGCCAGTAGCCACATATGGCTGTTTAAATTAAAAATTAATTCCTGAGTTTGCCTGAACCCCATTTCAAGTGTCAACAGCCACCTGTGGCTGGTGGCTGCCACACTGGATAGGACAGACACAGAGAACATTTCTACTCCTACAGAGAGTTCTATTGGACTGCTCTAGAGAATTAATGAACTGAGGTTATGAGCTAAGAAGTGCGAGCCCAAATTCCTCTATATGGAGATCTGTGATTCTCCCTGCATTTACAAATAAATCCAAGAAGCATCCGGACAAGAGACGGAGAATTCAGGGAACACAGGGAGCACCTGCTCCGTAATATTTCTCATAATCCTTCATATAAGCTTCTCCCTGGGGTTACCTGCAGGGCATCTACTTCTAAAGTTCTATCAGTGATCACTCATCCAATCCTGGGGGTTGAGATGGGAGGAAAAAAAAAGAGAAAAGATAAAAAGAGGGCCCATCTGATAATACATATGTTCCTCTCATTAAAAGGAAGAAGAGGAGGGTCCCAAGGTTGTATTAATGTTTGGAGAGAGCATTTTGTTTCCCATGGCATCTTGAAAGAAAACATAACTCTGAACTCACCAACAGGACCTAGTGGGAAGAAGGTTCTGGGTAGTAAACTTATCTCTCTAAATAGATAAATCAGATGAGGCCAGGAGCACTTGTCTAACTATTTCCTACATGGATTTAAGAAGGAAATAGCCAATAGGAACACAGTCCCTCTCCCAACCCTCCACCCCTGATGGAACGGTGTTGAAGGAGAGGGACAAGTGAGCAGTGAACTCAGCTGTGACGGGCAGCCGTTAGTAGAGACACCAGAAATTCTGGCACAGACAAGAGCGATGGCGGATGTTAAAGCTGACTGATTCAGAATGACCTTCTGTACCTCAACTCAAATCCTCTGGCTCACCCTGAGATGCCTCATGGTTGAGAAAGTGCCATAAACTGGAAGCTACATCCATCCAAAGGAAAGTATATCTCCCCCGTGGAAGCTTCCTGTCTGGGGTCGGAGTGGGAAGATCAGCCACTTTGGCAATTTCCTTCTGTCCAAGCTTAATAATAATCTATGAGCTTCTTTTCTAAGCTCCGGTGCTAAAGATCAATTTCAGTGCATCACATAAACCATGTAGGGAAAGAAAAAATAGGCTTTACATCTGCACTGTCCAAATGGTAGCCACTAGTCACATGTGGTCATTTACATTAAGATTAAAATTTTACTTCCTCAGTTGCACTAGCCAACAAAGTGCTCAACAGTCGCTATATATAACATTTCCGTCCTCCAAGGAAGTCTTGCTGGAGAGCAGTGCTGTGTCTTCAAAATTAAACTTCTTACCTTTAGGAGATTCTGCTACACTGCCACAAGCTACTCACCTTATAAAGTTCTTCATCAAACTGGCTGAGCTGTGCCACTTCCTGCATGACCTCCTTCCTCATGAAGAAGGGGGTGTAAATGGGAGTGTAGCCCCGACTTTCCAAGGTCCGAAGGGCAAACTGGATGAGTGCTTGTTCCAGGAATACCAGGGCCCCCTGAGAGAGCAGAGACAGAGCACCGTGTGACTGGGGGCTGCCACCATCATGCTCACTGCTGGTGTTTACACCCAGAGGCAGCTGGGGGCACACGGGAGGCCACAAAGACTGCAGACCCGACGATGGACTCTAGACTCTTTCTTAACACCAGAGCTCAGCATGTCATCTGAAAAGCATTCCTTCTAAGATACAAAGCAAAGGAAAAGGATTATGCACCCAAGGTACATGGGAGAGTTTCCTTGTGCAAAGTCTTAAAACACTGGACTTATTTGTAAATGCACAATAAACCTATAAGGACAGTATTTTCGAAATCACTTTACCATGTCCTTTTTGGAAGGCTCTCCTGAAGGCATCCTCCCTCTGTCCCAGCTGATCTGGGTTTGCTGCCTCTGCCCACCCATTCCCACTGCACCCTGGGCTTCTCACACCACAGCACTTATGCTACGTGTCTACTGTCCAATTACACTGAGCTCCTTAAAGGGAGAGACTGTTCTAATTCAGTCAACAAAACATATATTCATTGTGGAGGATCACTTAGTGGCTTTTGTTCCAGGGAATCCTGGTAAGCACTCTCCTGCTTTAAAAGAGAACTGCATCTAATTGCCAGTAAGTTTGTGACAGAAAGGCAGATGTTTGGCCTCTTTAAGTGGGTTGTGTTTTCTGCACTTCTTTTTGGCAGTTCTTTCTTTATAACGAACCTCAATGGTTATAACCAACCTCTCACTCTTACCTTCAGGAAGTACCCTCGACTCCCAGCCACCACGGCCCCTTTTTCGCCTTCAAAGCCATCTACCATCACCACCAGGTCCACGTGAGAGTACTTCTTCCTGACCGTACAATCACCCCAAATCCTCTCTACCTTGTTGTCGGCATCCTAAGGAAGTAAGAGCACGAGAAAGAGATGCATGAGCTCTTAAGTCTAGAGCCTCCATTTTTCCAAACCTTAATCTCCAAGAACAACCCAGGGCTCTGTGATGTCTCTGCTTAACTCAAACACTAGGTTTTGGCCCTTGTATACAGGGACTAGAGAAGGGAATTCGGTACAAAATTTGCCTTCAACAGAAAAATAATAATTTATAAATTCCTAGAAGCAATTCTAGCCATGGAACTGAAATCATGATTTTCCGAAAGATCTGTAGTATTCTTTTTAGTCCTTTCAAATGACTCCTGGAAAATCCTATATAGGGAAAACCCTCTTCTGGACAATCCTCATTGCCTGGGGTACAGAGGAGAATGTAGAGTTCTTTTTTTCCAGGCTCTCCTTGGTCCTGGGGCCACATGAGGGCGGGCTCGGGGCTCTGACCTCCTGAGTCTGCCACCCCAGCCCTCAATGAGTTTAATGTTCAGTTCTCCAGGGAATGAATGAAAGAGGCACAGATGGGCCCTGCCACAGCTTGGGTGTCAGGGAACAAAGGCTGGGCTCTGAGCTGCTTTGTGCTGGGGAAGCTCCCACTCAGCAGGAAACTTTTATCATGCAGATTTCCCTTCAACCTGCGGCTTCCCAGCAGGGTGTGGGTGAGGGGTGAGGTGGATTCTGCAGATCCCTCCCACAAGGCGAGCTGCTACCAGGGGCAACACGCAGTGGATGGGGCAGCAGCCCGATT
>SJXQ01004380.1:302288-388989 GCA_006408695.1 Aepyceros melampus | reverse complement strand
CCCGATTTAGGAGAGGTTTCCGTGCCAGGAGTCTCCACCTACCTGCTGTCTCTGCTATTTCCCAATCAGGCAGGGATCTGACTCTTTCACAGTTCTCAATTGGTGGGCAGGGCAAACACACAAAGAGCCTGCTTTTCTTAGACCGAGAGTGCCAGCTTTCACTGTCCCCCTCCCACCTCGCCCTCTTTCCCAGCGGAGAGAGGCGACACAAGGCAGCCGCTAGCTGCGGCGCTGACACCTACCTCATCATTGCTGATGGGCACTGATGGGTGCAGGAGGTTCCCGATCTCGCGAAGGTTCTCAAACCGCTCAGCTTCCAGTTTTATCCGCTCGGCGTCACATTTCAGGATGGCTTCGTCGATGAGGAGGCGGACTTTTTTGATCTGTGAGACTTTCAGGTTCTGTAGGTGAACAAGGCCAAGCCCGCCACAGGCCACAGTAAGTCAAGGACCGGGTGGGGAACAAATTCTGTTGCCTCAACCCTGTTGCGCTCTAGTGACAACTCTTGAGATAGCATTTTCAAAACTGACACTGGAGGCTTTCAAAGAACTGAGAGTCATTTCACACAGGGATATATATAGTCTTGCCTGGCAGATCCACTGGCATTTTCTTTCAGGGTGCCTAAGGCAGAGATGGATAAATTCCAGCCTCTCCTCTTATTCCCATGTATCTCAGGAGTGTTAATACCATCACTCTTTAAGAGCTCTTTCTCTTAACTTGTACTTTCCTTTTTCTTTCTTTAAATTTTATTATTTTTAATTGAAGGATGACTACTTTATATCGTTGTTAGTTTCTGCACACAAGCAGCAGCAGCCATGCATTTTCTGAGGGCACCTCTCAGTGTCCTGATTAAACCGACATACTACTCATTTAGTTGTTCTCTAGGAAAAGTGCAAATTTTTAGAAGCAAGAGAACTTCTCTTAAACTTATTTTGTATTCCTTATTGCAGGGGTTTCAAAGTGTTCTCTGATTTCTTGGGGAGACCCTTAGCAGGTAGGGCAGGTCAGGAAAGCACCCCCAAGTGAGCCCTTTGAGCACAGCAACTTTGTTTTTTTCTGTTTATGCTCTTGTCACGCTTCTGTGTTGCAGGCTTTGTGTTCAGTGACTAAAACCTTGAAAATTACTGCTTTAGGCCCAGTGTAGTGAATATTTACTGAATTATAATAAATTGAAAAATTCCTGACTCTGTGGAAATGGAGTTATATAAATCAAACATAATTCAGCTCCTGTTTTCTTCTCTTTCTACTCTTTTTTTTTGTCTTCCTAATCTTGACTTTTCCACTCCACCTGTCTCATCTCTAATACTCAAGTATCAAGATTAACAAGGTAGATGTAGCCTGCAGAAAACCCAGCTGCAGAAATTCAAGAATGCAGCAGTCCTGGATGAAGCATAGTGTCAGGACTTGCTTGTCCAGGAACAAAGTTAAGATAAAAGAACACAATCCCTGTCCAGGAAAGGACAATAACTTACAGTTAAAGTCTCTGCAGTGAGATCATCAAGATTTAATACATCTTCTGGAATGGACTCATCATTTCCCACTGGCTCTTTTTTCTATGGGAAAGGAAAAAAATTAATTAGAACTTTTCTGACATAGTTTTATAAGTGCACACCACACTATTGCATCATATAAACTATTCACAGATTTCAACATAACCTAGAGTCTCTAAAAGAGGCAACAGATGGGAGAAACATCAGTAAATTAGAAGTAAGAAATCAAGATTTCAAGTCCTCATCCCACCACTTCCTAGCTTTCTGATCCTGGACAGATGGATTAACCTATCGAGGTCAGAGTGTTGACAGTATCAGGAACTCAAGAAGAAAATGTCTGACATGGACACAGAATGTTATGGTCTCAGGATCATATGAAAATGCTCAGTGCTGGTCAGGAGCCAGCGGTGAGCAGATACCTCTGTATCAATTGTGAATCCCCATCTACCTGCTGAGAACAAATCCAGCCCTTAGGCCTGAGGCTCAGGATAAAAATGGATGGGATGATGAAGTATCAGGAAGCCAAAGAAACATAATTTTTGGGGAAAAAAGCCACAGAATTCAAAACTAAGTTTAGAGTAATCAATGTGGCAAGGGTGTACCCATGACTAGATATTTGTCCCTTCTGATTTCTCTCCTCACCCTTCCTCACAATATTCTATCAAATCATCTATCAAATCATTCTATCAAATCATTCTTAAACTTTACCCAGAGCTAAGGAGAAGATAATTTGAAGAGTCAAATTCTTCCTAAATTAAACGGAGATAAAGAATATTATCAAAGCCCATTATAACAAAACCTGTAAGACCTCAGGAAAACACATGTAAAAATAAGTTGAGAAGAATTAGGGTCTGCTTTGTAAGTAAAAATAAAATAATATACAGAAATCATGTTTTTCTAAAGATTTAGGCTTCTGTGGTGGCTCAGACAGTAAAGAATACAGGACACCCAGGTTTGACTCCTGGGTCAGAAATACCCCCTGGAGAAGGGAATGGCAACCCATTCTTGCCTGGAGAATTACATGGACAGAGAAGCCTGATAGGCTATGGTTTGAGTAGGCTCCGGGAGTTGGTGATGGACAGGGAAGCATGGTGTCCATGGGGTCCACGGGGTCGCAGAGTCAGACACGACTGAGCGACTGAACTGAGCTGAACTGAGCAGTTTTCATTTTTCACTTTCATTAGACATTCCATACACCAAAGTGAGAAGTCAGGGTTCTATCAAAACCCAACTCACACCCTTCAGTGATTCAAGAAAAATCATCTTTAAATTTGGAAAAGTCTGATAGTATCAGAATACAAGTCTTGATAAGAACAAGCATAGACTACCAAGGTAGAAAAAAAAAATGGCCTAAACCTCAAGATATTCAAGATGTTCCATTTGGTAGCTAAGACAGCTGAGGCCCTCTTGCTCTCTGATAATCCCTCAGGGGAGCAAATTCAAGTTCTGGCTCTCACCTCACTTATGGCATGATTTTAGACAAGCTCCTATATTTCCTAAGCCTATTTAGGAAATACCTATCTTAGGTATTTCCTACCCTTTCAATACCTTAGGTAGGTATTTCCTACCCTTTCAATAGGGCTAACAAATGTATTACCTATACTCCTGGTTTACAGCAAAGATCAAAACCAAAATGAGATGTATGTGAAAGGATTCTGACTGCTTTCAGGTGCTATACAAATTAAAGCATCGCTAGTATCATTTAAAAGGACAGCAAGAGAGAACACTCCTTGTAGGACCAGCAGCTAGGGATCTAAGAATGTTAATGCAAATGAAAATACTCCCATCTTCTTGCTAAGAAAAATACTTGGTTGGCATTATCTGTATATATGCCCCCAAAAACATTCAGGCAGAAGTATATATGAAAATTAACATTAGTATGGTGTCCCTGACATGCAACTGATTTAGTGTCAAGGGTTTCACCACAGGAAGAAAACTGTACCATTATCATCCATGTCAATTTCTATAGCCTGTCACATGCTAAAAGTGTAACAAAACAGTGTTAAAGAGAAGGCTGCAGAGTATCATGAAGGATAAGGTGTCAGATTCCAAGGGAATCTTTTTGTTATGATCTTTCTTGGTTCAGGTTCCTAAGTTTCATAATTTTTTGGTTTATTTTAGAGGTTTACAACTTAAAAACAAGACAGATTGTGGCTTACATTTAACATGTTTTTTGAAAAATGATTAAAGAGCTAATAGGGTATTTTTGAAGAAAGATTAAAAACATGAATTGATCTGATTGCCAAAACAAAGTTGAGCTGAAATTTAACATTCTTCAGGACAGGAAGAATTTTTTCTTGGATGAAGGCCAGTAACTACTTGCCAACCATTGCTACTCTCAATTGCCAAATAACTACCATGGTCTAGGCACTGTGCCAGGTTTTCTGTATTAAAAAGTTTTAGTTCTCACAATTGTATTCTAAAGATTAGTCTTAGAATTGCCATTTCACAGACAAGAACACTGAGGTTCAGAAGTAACGTGCCCGAAGTCACATAAACCAAAGTCTAGGATTTGGACTCAATAACAGTGTGTTCTTTGAAAGAGTATGACGACACTGGGATGAAGACTCTGAAATCTACCACAGGAAACCTTCCTGCAGTGTAGGTTGAGCTCAAGAAATAACTGGAAGGGATTACTAGTGGAATTCACATTATTAAGAACAGAAGAGACAATGAATGACTTGTGTGGCAAGAATCTTGTTTTACAAGACTGAATATCCGTGTCCTCCAAAATTCACATGTTGAAACCCAATCCCTAATGTGACGGTATTTGGAAGTGGGGTCCTTCAGAGGTGATTAGGTCATGGGATCAGTGCCTTTATGAAAGGGACTCCAGAGAGCTCCACTGCTCCTTCCGCCATGAGGACAAGGCAAGAAGACTGTCAACGAACCCGGAAGTGAGCCCTTGCCAATCTGCTGGTGCCTTAATCTTGGATTTCCAGTCCCCAGAACTGTAAGAAATAAATTTCTGTTGTTTATAAGCCATCCAGTCTGTGGAACTCTGTTACAGCAGCCAGAACGGACTAAAACATACTTGCAGACAGAAGATGGAGTCACTGATTTCACTGATTCTTGAAAATGCCTCTTAGTTCCCTTCCTGCCTTCCTCCCTTTCTTTTTAAAATAACTTTCCCTCTTTGGTAAGAAATCCAGTAGCACATAGAATTAAACACTAAGCTAGAAATTATGTGTTAATTAAGAATAAGATTAAATACCTCTGCTCAAGCTCCAGTCCCTTACTGAGTTCTCTTACCTTCATTTTCTCTCCAATTGTCTTGCTGCATAGGTTCTTCAGCTTGTTCAAGTTGTCTGCTCGAAATCTGCCTGAAGAATAAAGAACCCAAGAATGTACTAAAGACAGGCACATAATTAACATATCTCATTCCTAATCATGGTTCCTTTGGACTAATCTCAGCCCAAGGTCAAACTGCAGGCAGAACTAAATGATGTGCCTCATGAAGTTGTGAAATCTTAGAGCCTTAGAGCCCCAAATATAGACGCTTATATTGGTGATTACAATAGGATTCCCCAGCATTTGGTGACAATGAAAAGGCCATTCTGGGACTAAAATTAAAAAGTATCATAACTTGGATGATACCACTGTAAATAAAGTAACAAATCCGAGAAACCTGGAAATTACTTATGTAACTATAACCTGTTCAATTATCTTAAATTCATTTAAGGAAAACTATGTGGCATGCAGCAGGATCTAGAAAAAAGGCAGTCAAGTTTCTATTCCCAAGAACTCGGATGCCACATCTCTATGCCAGAAATGGTTAACTTCCTTTGCTTTGATGCAACGCTCACCTGGCAGCCTTGAGAAGAATTCAATTTCTTACATTTTGTTTTCTTTTGCGCATTAATCAGCCCGCATAGGTACTCGGGCCCAAATTAACATCATGGTATTGCAATTCATCAGTCTAACTCTGATTAGCAGAAGTTGGACCTCCTGAATCTAAGTTTTAGCAACAATATGTCTTTTAGCTTTGGACAGGTAAAATGATGGCCAGAGATGAGATCATGTACCCCTTATTGCCAAATTCAGACCTAAATTGAAGACAGTAGGGAAAACCACTAGACCATTCAGGTATGACTTAAATCAAACCCTGTACGATTATACAGAGAAAGTGACAAATAGATTCAAGGAAGTAGATCTGATAGAGTGCCTGAAGAACTATGGACAGAGGTTTGTGACATTATTTAGGTGGCAGTGATCAAGATCATCCCCTAGAAAAAGAAATGCAAAAAAGGCAAAATGGCTGATTGAGAGGGTCTTACAAATAGCTGAGACAAAAAGAGAAGTGAAAGGGAAAGGAGAAAAGGAAAGATATATCCATCCGAATGCAGAGTTCCAACAATAGCAATAAGAAAGCCTTCCTAAGTGAACAATGCAAAGAAATAGAGGAAAACAATAAAATGGGAAAGACTAGAGATCGCTTCAAGAAAACTAGAGATATCAAGGGAACATTTCTTGCAAAGATGGACTCAATAAAGGACAGAAAAGGTATGGACCTAACAGAACAGGAGATATTAAGAAGATGTGGCACGAATACACAGAAGACTATACAAAAAAGATCTTCATGACCCAGATAATCTTGATGGTGTGATCACTCACCTAGAGCCAGACATGCTGGAGTGCAAAGTCAAGTGGGCCTTAGTAGTATACATCACTACGTAGTATATATCACTATGAACAAAGTGATGGTGATAGAATTCCAGCTGAGCTATTTCAAATCCTAAAAGATGTTGCTGCTAAAGTGCTGCATTCAATATGCCAGCAAATATGGAAAACTTAGCAGTGGCCACAGGACTGGAAAAGATCAGTTTTCATTCCAATCCCAAAGAAGGGCAATGCCAAAGAACATTCAAACTACCACACAATTGCACTCATCTCACATGCTAACAAAGTAATGCTCAAAATTCTCCAAGCCAGGCTGCAACAGTATGTGAACCAACAGCTCCCAGATGGTCAAGCTGGATCTAAAAAAGGCAGAGGAACTAGAGATCAAATTACCAACAACCGTTGGATCATCAAAAAAGCAAGAGAGTTCCAGAAAAACATCTACTTCTGCTTTATTGACTATGCCAAAACCTTTGACTCCATGGATCACAACAAACTGGAAAATTCTGAAAGAGATGGGAATACCAGACCACCTTACCTGCCTCCTGAGGAACCTGTGTGCAGGTCAAGAAGCCACAGTTAAAACCAGACATGGGACAATGGACTGGTTCTAAATTGGGAAAGAAGTACATCAAGGCTGTATATTGTCACCCTGCTTATTTAATTTACACGCAGAGTATATCATGTGAAATGCCGGGCTGGATGAAGCATAAGCTGGAATCAAGATTGCCAGGAGAAATATCAATAACCTCAGATAGGCAGATGACACCACCCTTATGGCAGAGAGCGAAGAGGAACTAAAGAGCCTCTTGATGAAAGTGAAAGAGAATGAAAAAGCTGGCTTAAAACTCAACATTCAAAAAACGAAGATCATGGCCTCTGGTCCCACCACTTCATGGCAAATAGATGGGGAAACAATGGAACAGTGACAGACTATTTTCTTGGGCTTCAAAATCACCTCAGATGGTGACTGCAGCCATGAAGTTAAAAGACACCTGCCCCTTGGAAGAAAAGCTATAATCAACCTAGACAGTATATTAAAAAGCAGAGACATTACTTTGCTGACAAAGGTCTGTATAGTCAAAGCTATGGTTTTTCCAGTAGTCATGTATGGATATGAAAGGTGGACCATAAACAAGGCTGACCGCTGAAGAACTGATGCTTCTGAACTGTGCTGGAGAAGGCTCCTTAGAGTGCCTTGGACTACAAGAAGATCATACCAGTCAATCCTAAAGGAAATCAATTCTGAATATTCATTAGAAGGACTGATGCTGAAATCGAAGCTCCAATACTTTGGCCACCTGATGTGAAGAGCCAACTCATTAGAAAAGACCTTGATGATGGGAAAGACTGAAGGCAAGAGGAGAAGGGGATGACAGAGGATGCAATGGTTGAATGGCATCTCTGATTCAATGGACATGAATTTGAGCAACCTCCGGGAGGCGGTGAAGGACAGGGAAGCCTGGTGTGCTGCAGTCCGTGGGGTTGCAAAGAGTCGGACATGACTGAGTGACTGAACAACAAAGAGATGAGACAGCCCCTAGACATGGCTATTCTTTAAAGTCGTGCCAAACTTTACCTAAACTAAATTTAAACTTAACTTCAGTACAAACTATATAACTACTTTCTCATCCACTTATTCACACTGATTACAGAGATGGAGAACAGATTAAGGGTTGTCAGGGGTTAGACAGGGCAGGGGAAGGGAATGGAATACAGAGGGATGCTAACAAAAGGGATCTCTGTGATGATGGAACAGTTGTGTATCTTGAGTGTGTCAGTGGTTATACAGATCTACACATACAATAAATTCACACAGAACTACAGGCACACACAAACAAGTGCATGTAAAACTGGTAAAATCTGAATAAGGTCTATGGATGGTAGCAATGTCAAGTTATTGGTTTTGATATTGTATCAGTTATATTAGATGTTAACAATGGGCAAACGGTGAAGGATTTCTTCAACTATTTTTGTAACTTTCTGTAAATCTATATCTACTTATAATTTTTTTTTAATGATTTAATCCCACTTATTGGCAAGGCCCTGTGCTAAGTGTTGGGAATATAAAAGAAAACACTGTACGAGATGCTGGGAAATAAAAATATGGCAATTAAAAAACAGTAACAATACAGAATGTTTCAATCAATGACTATAGCATGTTCCTTCATTATTTTTAATCTCTCCTAGAAATGTTCTGTAGTTTTCAGTGTAGGGATCTTGAATGTCATTAGTTAAATATACTTGTAGGTATCAGATGCTTTTTAATTGTTCCTTGCATATATAAACAGCATCAGAGGTTAAAGCGTCTGCCTGGAATGCAGGAGACCAGGGTTTGATCCCTGAGTCGGGAAGATCCCCTGGAGAAGGAAATGGCAGCCCACTCCAGTACACTTGCTTGGAGAATCCCATGGGGGAGGAGCCTGGTGGGCTACAGTCCATGGGGTCGCAAAGAGTTGGACACGACTGAGCGACTTCACTCACTCACTCATTCATTCCAGATATTGTATACAGTGATCTTGCTAAATTTATTTAATATTAGTAGTTCAACTTTTGCATATACAAACAAGTCATCCGCAAATAAGGACAGATGGCAGTTTTACTTCTGTTCCAATCTTTTCTTTCTTTTTCTTGCCTTATTTCATACTGTTCAGAACCTCTAACATGATGTTGATGAAAAGCGAGGACAACAGACATCCTCATCTTGTTCCCAACCTCAGGAGTAAAGTATACAATACTTCATAATTAAGACTAATGTTATGGATTTTTGATAAATATCTACTATCAGATTAAGGAAGTGCCCTTCTTTTCCTACCTGGCTGCATTTTATCATGAGCAATTAGATTTCCACATAAAACAATGAGCTTTGACTCCTATCTCACATTATATACCAAAATCAATGAGATAAATCTACCTAAATGTGAAATGTAAAGTGATAAAACTTCTAGGAAAAAAAAAGGAAAATCTTTTAGTACTTTGGGATATGGAAAGATTTCCTAAACAGAGCATAAGCAGCACAAATTATAAAAGAAAAAAATCAATAAATTAGACATTATTAAAATCAAGAATTTAGATTGGGAGACAATATCTGCATTGTATGTAATCTACAAGATCTTGTATACAGAATAAAGAATTCCTACACAATAAAGTAAAAAATGATAAATAAATAAAGTAAAAAAAATAAAAAATGATGCTAAAGCTGAAACTCCAATACTTTGGCCACCTCATGCGAACAGCTGACTCATTGGAAAAAGACTCTGATGCTGGGAGGGATTGGGGCCAGGAGGAAAAGGGGACGACAGAGGATGAGCTGGCTGGATGGCATCACTGACTCGATGGACGTGAATGTGAGTGAACTCTGGGAGTTGGTGATGGACAGGGAGGCCTGGCGTGCTGCGATTCATGGGGTCGCAAAGAGTCGGACATGTCTGAGCAAATGAACTGATCTGAACATAATAAAGACACTCAAATAAAAACTAGTCAACTGGTTTGAACAGATACCTCCCAAAACAGGCTGTCCAAATGTTAACATGTACTATATGAAAAGGTGCTCAATATTTTTAGTTATCAAGAAAAGGTAAATTAAAACCATAAAATACCATTATATATCCACCAGAATGGCTAAAATTAAAAGGACTGCCAATATCAAGGGCAAGATTGTAGAGTGCCTACCCTACAACCTAGCAATTCCATTCCTAGTTTTAAAGGAATAAAAAATAAAAAATAACATAAATATAAAAAATAACATAAAAATATAAAAATAATAAAATTAACAATATAATACAAAATAATAATAATAAATAAAATAATAATATAAAATAACTATAAAAAATAACATAAATGCCACAACAGAAATATCGTATATGGATCACATGTCCCAGGTACAGGCCTGAACAAACTGAGACTGGGGTGAAAGGGAAACAGAAAGTTACTCCAGTGGTAAGGGCCTGGTTTAAGGCAGTGCAATAGGGTAGAGAAGAAATAACAATTCAACTGATAATTCCTGTTGGTGGCAGATAATTTCAAGATACATGGAAATTTAGTGACTTTGGAAGTAGTCAAGACAAATGCCTATTATATGCTCAAATGTGTCCTCATTATATTACTCTGAAATAAAAGCAGAAATCACAGTTCAAATCCTTGAAGTTAGAAGAGATGTAGTAAACTCCAATATGGTGCTCTGACTCCAAGTCATAGCAGCTTTATGTTCTACACAGAGCCCTCGACCTCAGAGGTCTACAGGCAGACATATAGGTATAGTCATAATGGAGGGCCTTATGAAGCTTGCTGTGTCCTCAGTCAGGGAATATGATCTGAGTTCTTAATGTGGCTCTGGGTTGCAACTCCTTGTTGCAGTTAATGATAGAACCCTAATTTCTGATCAGAGTTTCAGATGTAAAAGAGTCTTGAAACAAGATCCCTCAATGTCCACCTCAAACAGCCAGAAATGAGAAAAATCATTAACTCCCCTTAGCTATAGAGACTATTGGTTCAGTTCAGTTCAGTTCAGTTGCTCAGTTGTGTCTGACTCTTTGCGACCCCAAGAATTGCAGCACGCCAGGCCTCCCTGTCGGAGAAGGCAATGGCACCCTACTCCAGTACTCTTGCCTGGAAAATCCCATGGACAGAGGAGCCTGGTGGGCTGCAGTCCATGGGATCGTGAAGAGTCAGACACGACTTCACTTTCACTTTCACTTTTCACGTTTATGCACTGGAGAAGGAAATAGCAACCCACTCCAGTACTCTTGCCTGGAAAATCCCATGGACAGAGGAGCCTGGTGGGCTGCAGTCCATGGGATCGCGAAGAGTCAGACACGACTTCACTTTCACTTTTCACTTTTATGCACTGGAGAAGGAAATAGCAACCCACTCCAGTGTTCTTGCCTGGAGAATCCCAGGGACGGGGGAGCCTGGTGGGCTGCCGTCTATGGGGTCGCACAGGGTTGGACACGACTGAAGCGACTTAGCAGCAGCAGCAGCAGGCCTCCCTGTCCATCACCAACTCCCGGATTCACCCAAACCCACGTCCATCGAGTCAGTGATGCCATCCAGCCAGCTCTTCCTCTGTCGTCCCCTTTTTCTCCTGCCCAATCCCTCCCAGCATCAAGGTCTTTTCCAATGAGTCAACTAAGTTTCAGTTTTAGCATCATTCCTTCCAAACAACACTCAGGACTGATCTCCTTTAGAATGGACTGGTTGGATCTCCTTGCAGTCCAAGGGACTCTCAAGAGTCTTCTCCAACACCACAGTTCAAAAGCATCAATTTTTTGGCACTCAGCTTTCTTCACAGTCCAACTCTCACATCCATACATGACCAGAGGAAAAACCACAGCCTTGACTAGATGGATTTTTGTTGGCAAAATAATGTCTCTGCTTTTCAATATGCTATCTAGGTTGGTCATAATTTTCCTTCCAAGGAGTAAGCATCTTTTAATTTCATGGCTGCAATCACCATCTAGAGTGATTTTGGAGCCCCAAAAAATAAAGTCTGACACTGTTTCCACTGTTTCCCCATCTATTTCCCAAGAAGTGATGGGACCAGATGCCATGATCTTAGTTTTCTGAATGTTGAGCTTTAAACCAACTTTTTCACTTTCCTCTTTCATCAAGAGGCTTTTTAGCTCCTCTTCACTTTCTGCCTTAAGGGTGGTGTCATCTGCATATCTGAGGCTATTGATATTTCTAGGGATGTCAAATAGAAAAGAATCAAATCAATAGATATGTAGAAAATAAGCTACGTGAACTACTTTTCATATGGATAAGTGCCCTGAACACAGACTTCAACAAACCTTTGTCAAGTCCTTACTAAGGACCAGGTACAGTGAGGGGTACTGGGATTATATGTACACATGTGTATATGCATATCTTATATGTATATGCAGGGGCTTCCCAGGTGACACTAGTGGTAAAGAACCTGCCTGCCAATGCGGGAGACACAAGAGACCCCAGATGGATCCCTGGGTCAGGAAGATCCTCTGGAGAAGGGCATGGCAACTCACTCCAGTATTCTTGCCTGGAGAATCCCATGGACAAGAAGCCTGGCAGGCTACAGTTCATGGGGTTCCAAAGGGTCAGACACAACAGAAGCGACTTAGCACACACATATGTCTATGTACATCCTGGGTACTAACACACAGATGATCAAAACATAACCTTGTCCCTGAAGAATCCATCCCCTCACCACATACCCACTCCTCAGGTACAAGACAGAACTTTCAACAAACCCGTACATTATACCCAAGAGATTAGGTAACACATTTGAAGTCATTCACAACTGGACAATGGCTAGTGGTAGTGTTAGTCGCTCAGTCACGTCCAACTCTTTGCTACCCTATGGACTGTAGCCTGCCAGGGTTCTCTGTCCATGACATTCTCCAGGCAAGAATACTGGAGTGGGTTGCCATTCCCTTCTCCAGGGATCCAACTTGGGTCTCCTGCATTGCAGGCAGAATCTTTACAGTCTGAGCTACAATGGCTAGACTGATATAAAATCTGATACTTCTGATATCTGACTCAATAAACAGTGTCCAAACTAGTTTTTTCCCCCTCCCATTTAATTCAACTGCAACTCAAAAGTTCACATATGGATTCAGGTGGTGGGATTTCACAAACAAACCACCAGAATCAGTAGAATACCTGAGCTAAACTACTATTCTCCTGGTACCCGATACCTTTATATTACCAACTCTTCTTCAACTCCTTCCCTACACGGGTGACACTAAAATGTAGGAAAATCAACTTTCCTAACAGAAATCCACCATATTTTTGGACAGCGACCGCCTATGCAGTGAGCTGTCATAAACCTGGCTCTCCAGCTGGTTGCAGACCTATTGCATCAGACAGAGGAAATCACGTGTTTGACAGTATCCGACCAACTGGTGACTACTCCGCCTAGTCTAGGCAGATTGATAGGCAGAAGGTTCTACGGTTTTATTTAGCATCATGAAAGATGCCCGGTCCAGTTCCAGGTTCTAGCCCAACTCTACCAATGTCTTTACCGGAAAACTTCCACAAATCACAACTAAACAGCCTCAATAATTAAAAGCGTTTCCTTCTTCACCACATCCCTATTGCCCATGTCTGATCTACCAAGGAAGATTATTCTCGGTTCTTAAAGATTTGCCCACAGTTCAGGGGGAGGCTCAGTTCCCCAAGGCTCCGGGTTCACTGTCTTTAGCCAGGAGCTGCCTCCTCAGTCCTAAAATGCTTCCAACATGGACGGAGTGAACCTACTGCGCTGTAGATGACTCAGGTTGAAACCTTAGATTCTATCGAGAGAGAAAAAGATCACTATGACCTCGCTGAAGATGAGAAAAAGACAGAAGGCGACCGAAGACAAGTGTTCGGAAAGGGGAACTCTCCAAACCTCCCACCCAGGCTTTCCTCTGGCTACCCTTGCAGCCGGAAGACTTGACAGCTCTTGATGCGCCTGCGCCACGCTCCTTTCCCAGACTCAGAAGTAGCGATCGGCACTCAGCCCGCCGAGAAGGGAGGTGGCACAGCCCGGCGGAGGGGGAAAGAGGGATAATCCGACTTTCGGATGCCGGATGCGTTTTGAGGGGGAACAGAGAGCGCTTCGGAGCCATCGCAACTGGGAGGGAGTCTTAACGAGGGGTGGAAGTTCAGGAGATCCGAGAGATGAAGTTGGGGATAGGGTCCGGGGATACTCCGCACGTCCCGGTACTTACATCGTCGCCACTCGCTGTCTGCCTTCACCAGCCGGTCCACCAGCGCCGGGTCCTTGAAGCGCTTCTCCTGCGACTCTCGGATGAGCGCTGGGTCCCCCCCTTTATCCACCCGAAACAGATCCAGATCCAGCACCATCGTTCCTTCTCCCAGGTCAACACTAAGAGAAGTGAGGCTCGTCCCACAGCACTCAGCCGGTGACCGCCGCACTGCACCCGTGCACTTATCCGCCCTTCCTGCGTAGGCGCGGCGGAAGCGTGGGGACGCCCCACCTCTGGGCCGGAAGCGGCTGTAGCGGAAGCGGGCCCGCGGATGGGTGGAGGTGGCTGTGGGCTTTCTGGGGTGTGTTTGAGTCCTGCCCACGAGCGGGCTTTACTTGCTCCTGTGAGAGGCAATGGCACCCCACTCCAGTAGTCTTGCCTGGAAAATCCCCTACAGAGGAGCCTGGTGGGCTGCAGTCCATGGGGTCGCTAAGAGTCGGACACAACTGAGCGATTTCACTTTCACTTTTCACTTTCCTGCACTGGAGAAGGAAATGGCAACCCACTCCAGGGTTCTTGCCTGGAGAATCCCAGGGACGGGGGAGCCTGGTGGGCTGCCGCCTATGGGGTCGCACAGAGTCGGACACGACTGAAGCGACTTTGCAGCAGCAGCAGCAGTGCTTTCTTTCCAGCCCTGCCTGCTTCTGTAGGGCCTCTAATTGTCCCATGGAAGGGAAATGAGTGCCTGTTTCCTCCTCGTATTAAGTCGCTCAGTCGTGTCCGACTCTGCAATCCCATGGTCTGTAGCCCACCAGGCTCCTCCATCCTCGTATTAAAGGGCGTATCTAAGACAAGGCCTGTCAGTATAATCACTGGCTTGGAAGCTGGGGCCTCCAGTAGATTCCAGTTTCCACCTTACAAGTTTCTAAGACTTACAAGTCCTAAGACTGGACCCTCTCTCTGAACCTCTACTCTTTTCTCCATCTTGAGTCAAGAGAGTGGCAAAATGTTTTAATCCCCAGATTACTTCAATTCAAAATTCCTCCTCTCCTGCATGAGTTAGGATACCTTTCTTAATCTGATTATTGAGTACACCAAACTGTCTCTTTTGCAACCCTTCAGATCTTGGGGTAGGAGGAGTGCGATTGAAGTCTTTCAGAGAGACACTTGAAGAGACTTTTCCAAGGGGAAAATACTTAGGAGATTTGAAGGCAGTTTAAGATACTGAAGCCATGTCTTGCATCTATGTGAAAATTTCTAGAACGTAGATTTCATCATATTTTAATTTTATAACATTCAGGCCTTTACAGTAAAATATTCTGGTTGATAATTGCAGCCAAAGTTATCCAAAAATTTCCCTGATAACAAGAGCTTTATTTGAAGGATTCGGGAATGGGCGTACTCTTCCCCGGGCTTCCCAGGTGGCGCTAGGGTAAAGAACCTGCCTGCCAGTGCAGGAGATGTAAGAGATTCTGGTTCCATCCCTGGGTTGGGACGATCCCCTGGAGGAGGGTATGGCAACCCACTTCAGTATTCTTGCCTGGAGAATCCCATGGGTAGAGGAGCCTTGCAGGCTACAGTCCATAGGATCTCAAAGAGTCAGACATGACTGAAGACTTAGCACGAACGCACACATACTTTTCCACATCTTTCCCACTTTACCAAGAGTTGAGAGTCCCACCCTCAGTGCCCCAAAGCTAAGTGTGCTAAGACTTTGGTCTTATGCCATTTGCTTGTGCACCTGTCAGGAGGGTATGGCATAGCTGTTCTACTCCCCAGCCAAGCTCTGCCAAGCCAACTCTGAGGTGTAGGACATGGCTAATACCAGTGGTGGAGCTGACTAGTAGAGACTCAGGGGGAGACTTAGAGAAAGGCCTTTGTCTGGGTTTGGCCCCAGGATGTTAGATTTAAAACCAGTGTAAAGGAAGTGTTGGGAGCTACAGTCACTGAAGACAGTGTGTAAGAAGACTGTCCTCAAAGGGTTGGGCTCCCTGAAATCTTCTGAGGGCAAGTCTTTGATGAGAGCTGACTGCTTTCCTGTCAGTGAAGACAGTGCCAAAGTGTATTGTTTGCTAAGCTTCAAAACAGTGATGGGTGTTCCTGAGGCTTCAAGGGCCCAGGCTGAGGGGAGGAATGTCACTGAGCTAACAGTTTAAGGAGCTTGTCAACGTAATAGGAAGGATGGCCTTAAAACTCTGATCTCTCCAAATTTCCTTAGGAATTTTTACCTTTTAGTTTTATCCTTAGATTACAGACATCTAAAGTGGAAGGATGAGGAACAGTATGCCTATTCCCAAATCATTACCAACCTCTCTCTTTAAAATGCTCACGCTACCTGGTAAGTATAATAAATTAATAGGATATTTCATTTATCAGCTTAGAATCACAGGATTTTTAGAGTTGGAGGTGACTTTATTTACTAGCCTAGTCGTAATCTTTTCATCCTCTTGTCCCCATGTTTTGAAATATTTTTGTCTAACATGATTTTTAAAAAATGATTTATTTTCCCTTGATAATCAGCCATGTATGGCTGCCAATTAGGATTTTCTTATTAGCAGGAAATACTTATGTTATTACACTGAATAGTTGCTGTCAGAAGCTAACGCAGATCAACATAAATACTTTTGTTTCAGAGTGATGGTGTGAAGCCATACCACTTTCAAATGGACCGATTTCTGTTAGACTTTAGTACTGAGAATAGTTCTTGGGTGTTGCATCTGAGGACTCCAGGGTTCAAGGAACCCCTTCTGGAAAATAGTTAGCCCAACTCCTTTACTTTTTGTATGAAGAAACTGAGGCCTGATTACTGGTAAGTATCTTCGTTGTGTGTTAAGTATCCTGCAGTCATGTCCAACTCTTTGCAAACCCATGGACTATAGCCCGCCAGGCTCCTCTGTCCATGGAATTCTCCAGGGAAGAATACTGGAGTGGGTTGCCACTTCCTTCTCCAGGAGATCTTCCCGATCCTGGTATCAAACCTGGGTCTCATGCATTGCAGGCAGATGCTTTACCATCTGAGCTACTAGAGAAGCCTGATAAGTATCTAAGATAGTCCAATGTTTGGGCTTGTCCCTTTGTTAGCACTCCTTAGCAGCAAACAGGACCTTGAGGAATCTGGCTAAAAAAAATGTGACTTTATCTTATAGGGAGAAACCATTGGATATTTGCATCTTTATCTCCACAGGACCTAGCACAGCATCTTACACTCAAATGCTCAGTCGCTTCAGATGTGTCTGACTCTTTGTGATCCCATGGACTATAGCCCGCCCAGGCTCCTCCATTCATGGGGATTCTTCAGGCAAGAATACTGGAATTGGTTGCCATGCCCTCCTCCAGGGGATCTTCCCAACCCAGGGATCCAGTTTCCTGCATTGGCAGTTGGATTCTTTACAACTAGCACCACCTGGGCGGCCCCACACCTTATACTGGTGGGTACTTACTAAATCCCTGTTGAGTGAATGAGGTGTAGGGAGTAAGTGAGGGGTTAGAAGCCTGTTATAGGTTCAGGAAATAGAATCCTAGGTAAGATAGTACCATGGGGGTCCTGAGCAGCTTGTGGGCAGCCCAGGGGGAACAAGTCCCTGCAGAGAGGGAGCTGGAAAAGAGGGTGGGCACCCAGGCAGAGATGCCATCCGTGGTTTTCACCAGTTCAGAGCTGGCTAATGTGGGAGGGCTCTCCTGGGCCTTGCCTTAGCACCTCCTTGCTCTTCTGTTGCTCTTTTGGGTTTGAAGTAGAGCTCAGGATTTGATAAGCAAGGCCTGTCCTCTCACTCCTCTGCTGGAAGGAAGCCTTCAGTGCCTACCTGTTGGCCTCAGGAGATGTTCAAACAGAGCTTGCGAAGCCTTTCATGATCTGCCCCGTACCAACTTCTCCAGTATGGTCCCTCTTTCTCTCTTGGCATTTCCCCCTTAAGTTTTGCATCCTGAGCTCTTGTGGCTCCCCTTCCTGGCCTTGAACCTTTGTGCAAGTTCCTTCTGCCTTGAACTCTCATTTCCAGCTCCTGTTCTCCAAACTGGCTAATTCCTCCTTCCTCCTGGATCTTTCTCTGCTGCTCTCACCTCTCCCCTCAGATTGGTTCCACACCTTCTAGGCTCTCATTGTCCAGAAACCTTGATTATATTGTTTCAGCAGGAACTGACAGCACCACCTCCAGTTCTACTGCCCGCTGCCTCCTGTTAGACACACAGTAACAGGAAGTTACTGATATTTCTCCCGGCAGTTTCGATTCCAGCTTGTGCTTCTTCCAGCCCAGCGTTTCTCATGATGTACTCTGCGTAAAGTTAAATAAGCAGGGTGACAAGATACAGCCTTGACGAACTCCTTTTCTTATTTGGAACCAGTCTGTTGTTCCATGTCCAGTTCTAACTGTTGCTTCCTGACCTGCATATAGGTTTCTCAAGAGGCAGGTCACATGGTCTGGATTTCCTCTCTTGCATAATTTTCCACTGAACTGAACTGAAGAGGAAGTTGCTGTTGCTGTACTTGTGCAACAAGGAGAGCCATTTAAAAATGGTCAGGGAGGGCTGCCTGGACATGGGGAACTTTGACCCTGCCTCTGCCTCTGTTCAAATTGGACCGAGGTGTCAACTCTCCCGTCACTCTGCATCGTACTTGTGCTCAGTCACGCAGTCATGTCCGACTCCTTGCGACCCCATGGACTGTAGCCTGCCGGGCTCCTCTGTCATGGGGTTTTCCAGGCAACAATGCTGGAGACGGTTGCCATTTCCTCCTCCAGGGCATCTTCCCCACCCAGGGATCAAACCCACGTCTCTTGTGTCTCTTTCATTTGCAGGCAGATTCTTTATCACTGCACCACCTGGGAAGCCCCCGTATCAAATTGAGAAAGCCTCAGTTTCTCTGTTTCTCCAGTACCCACTGTGGCTCTGTGGTTGTTAATTAAATGTCTTCTTTAAGTATTAGACCGAGTCCTTAGTATCTCCTTGCCTGGTTACCTCACAATCTGTTTGACTTCACACATTCACCCCTTCCACTGCCCCAGTCCCAGTTTCAAGCTTGGTCATGTTACTGCTTATCTGATACCCTGGGACCCAGTACCGTATATGGCTGAATTCATGTCAGTGAACTGTAGCACTCCCGGGTTATTATTTATTCACTATTGCATCCCAGTGGGTGAGTCAGGGAGAGTTTCACAGCGGAGTGACTTTGAAAACTGGGTGGGGGTCTATCAGGTGAAAAGGAAAGCAAAAGCAGAGGCATATGTCAAGGCAGGAAGTAGGACAGAGCTTATGACTGAGGAACAGTGAAGAATGCAGTGTGGTTAGAGAGGCAAATGTCAAGGCCAGGAGGTGTGACAGAGCTTATGACAGAGGAACAGTGGAAATTTCAATGTGGTTAGAGGGTATCGTGTCGAATAGGTGGTGCTAGTGGTAAGGAACACGCCTGCCAGTGCAGGAGATGTAAGAGACTACAAGTTGGATCCCTGGGTTGGAAAGATCCCCTGGAGCAGGGCATGGCAACCCACTCCAATATTCTTGCCTAGAGAATCCCATGGACAGAGAGCCTGGCAGGCTATAGTCCACAGGGTCACCAAGAGTCAGACACGACTGAAGGGACTTAGCACATGCGCACGCAGAGTATAAATGTGTGCAGTTAGGGACCATGTATACCATATTACTAAATCTGTTCCTCACCTATTATAGTGGGGCTAATACCTGCCTCTAGGCCTGTTCTGAGAACCAGGTGGGCAATGAAAGAACTTAGTTCAGGCTTGATACGTAGAGATGTCTAATTTATGCGAGCTTCCTTTCCTGTTTTCCTTCTTAGTTTAGATTTTGGACGTCCCTGGGGATTCAGTGGTTAAGAATTTCCCTGCCAATGCAGGGGACGTGGGTTCAATCCCTGGTCCAGGAAGAGTCCACATGCCACAGAGCAACTAAGGCTATGAGCCCTGACTACTGAGCCCATGGGCCCTAGATCCCGTGCTCTGCAGCAAGAGAAGCCACTGCAGGAAGAAGCCTGAGTCCGCCAACTGGAGAGTAGGCCCTGCTCCCTGCAGCTAGAGAAGGCCTGCATGCAGCAGTGAAGACCCAGTGCAGCCAAGAATAAATACAATTGAAGAGTTTAGGTATTATCCTATAAGCAGGGATACATTTAAAATATTTAGATATTTAGGGAATTCCCTGGCAGTCCAGTGATTAAGACTTCCTTACTTTCACAGCCAAGGGCCTGGGTCTGATCCCTGATTGGGGAACTAAGATCCCACAGGCTGCATGGTGTAGCAAAATTTAAGTAACTAGTTAGCCAGCTGTATAACCCAGGTTTCCCTGGTAGCTCAGTGGTAAAGAAACCACCTGCAATGCCAGAGACAAGGGTTTGATCCCTGGGTCAGGAAGATCCCCTGCAGTAGGAAATGGCAACCCACTCCAGTATTCTTGCCTGGAAAATCCCATGGAGAGAGGAGCCTGTAGGGCTATACAGTCCATGGGGTCACAAAGAGTCAGGCACGACTTAGTGACTAAACGATAACAACAATACCCAGGTACCACCTAGTCAAAACAAATGTGGGTCACAACCAACCAACGAGGGAATTCTTTCTAGGGACTAAGTGCCCTCAACTGGAGTAAAGGAAAGCACGGAAGCAGGAAAATCCAGCTGCACGGGGAAATGGTGGGTCCTTGATGTCCTCTAGGATTTTATCCACATCTAGTCCATGATAATCAATATCATACCCAAAGAAGCTAATTTCACCAGTCTTTGTAGGCACATTGTTATGTGGCTGGCCTCAGTGCCACCCAAGAGAAGACTGAGCTGGAGGGGAATGGAACTACATGCTCAGCGTTTCATGTGTTTCCTTTCCGATCCTCACCCCGTCTTGGGGGGTAAGGCATCCTCAGGTGTGTTTTACTGTTGTGGAAACTGAGGCTCTGATGGATGGCTGGTTCCTCAGCAGGTGGTGAGATGCTTGCAGCAGAGATCCCTCTTGCTCCCAAGTATGCTCTCTTCTCTGTCACTCTGGGGTTCCAGAGTCCTCCTCTTCAGCTTAAGTTTTAAGGGCATTTACCATTTCTCACTCACTCATCCATCCAGCCATCAAACCTGTTTAAGAAAAACAACTGAAAGCTATATTTTTATTTCACAAAAAAAGTGTGACACGCAATACTCATCCTCTAACAAACTATAGACTTTTGGAACACAGAGTAAAAAGGAGATCCGATCAGTCTTATGAGATAAAAATTTGGTTTCACAAAGTTGAAAAATCGATTACAAAGTCTCTGTTGTATAAATATAGTCTGTCTTGTCTTCAATGTAGAGACCAAAAAAAAAAAAGTTTTGTTGGCATGAGAAATCCCCTGGTCCTTGAATACACCAGTCTTCATTTGTACTCTCAGCCAACTACAAGTGACATCTACATGATGAGAGTTACATCTGTATTCTTGGACTCTAGGTAACTAAATGGGATTTAATATTTTATCTCCTGAGCCCACTCTCCCTCCCCTAAAAACTTGTGCAAAACACTATAGTCTTAGTTTACTAAAGATTTTTCCCGTGTAAAATAACATGTGTATGTTCTAAATTTGACTATGGTAATAGGTGTACAATTCGTGAGTATACTAAAATCTGTTGAATTGTATGTTTTAAATGAGTGAATTGCATGGAATTTGAATTATACCTCAATAGAGCTATTAAAAAATATCTATCATTTCTAAGTTGCTAGGGGAGCAACAGATGACAATTATAGCATATCTCAGGAGTTCCTGGCAGGATTCAGGGAATATTTGGAGAAATCAGTACACTAAGGGATATAGAAAGGAGATTTTTGAAGTATTATGATTAAGTCAGTGGAGTTTGAGGTTGCTCTAGGATCACTTGGTTTCAAGATTTCAGAATAAAGAAATCAATGGGGTAGGTATTTTTTCCTGATTGATTCCAGCACAGTCTGTGTACCTTCTGTGGCCTTTGTCACAAAATAAAGTTATTTGGTGGAAAAGCAGATGCCCAGGGCATTGTTGAGACTATGGAAAACTTTAGGCTGGCACTCAGAAGCTGACTATCTGCCTCCATTGAGAGAAATTCCACCATGGCCACAGGTTCTGAGAGCCTGAGTCCCACAAGAGGAGGAAGAAATTAGATACCAAAGAAAAGCTTCTAGATTTATTGAATCAAAGGGACTGCCTGCCTTCAGTGATGCTGTTTCTGGCCAGAAGTCACAGCAGGGTTCCAGTTCTCGCAGACCCTTCTATAAGACCATTGCCAGGGCAGCAGGGGCGGGCCATTATGCAGCGGACAAACCATTTACAAGTGTCATCTCCAAGCTTGACCTACCAGCTGGTCACCAAATGGCCATCTGAGAAAGGAGACAGGCACAAACCATGGGCCACTGGGCCCTTGAACCAGGACGTCCTTCTAGCCAAATAGTGAGGGGAGGAGAATTGCCATTGGTCGAAAGAAAAAGAGAACTGAAACTCTTGCTCTGGTTTTACCATTCTAGTTAAATTTCATCACTTAAACTTCTTGCGAAAGTCAAGAAAAGGGGCAAAGAGGCCATTCTCTTTACTCACCTGTAAGAACGATGCTAGCAGAAGGTGGGGCCAGAAGTCATTTTCATTTTTTAAGTACACAAAGGAAGGAGAACACAAGCAGGAAAGACAGGGGCTTGAAAGTGCCAGGGTTCCCAGTTTGGCGAACACCTTGTCCAGCTCCCCCAGTGTTTCCTCCTTGAAAACTGATCCGGATGTACTTACTGCTGGGGCACGGCCTAGAAGCCCACGCCTTCTTGGCCAGCCTACAAGTTGTTTATTCTGTGGCCGAGCAGATGAACTAAGCTTAGAAGTAGGCACCATGGCTGCTCCAGATCCAGGCCGTTGTGGGCTGGTTTTCCAGTGTGGCCCCATTAAAACCTTGACCTGCTCGTGTTCTTCCAAAATATAATATGCGTGTTCCCTAATATGGTCCAAGCCTTTAGGTATGGGGTACTCAAGGATGAGGAATTTTCCCCACTGGCAATGTTTTGTCATTTTTGGGTAAAAGCAAATAGAGAATAAAGCTAGAACATCTGGGGTTGGGGCTTACCTGGTTCCCTTTAGTGTCATAGGGAGACCGTGGGAGGTTTAAAATATGAAAAGCAAAAAGGCAATGCTAGGGGGAGAAGAGATCCATCAGGGCTTTGGGCATTTTCTCAACAAACTTTTTCCTTTGGCTCCAGTGAGAACAGTTATAGCTTACTCAAGAAAAGGGAATGAAGTACCCAGTTTAAAAAACAAAAAAAACCCCTTCCTTTATTGCCTCTTTGTGCTTATCAAGCCTTTTCTTACCCAGGGCTTACTCATCTGGCCCCTAGCCTGTCCATTATACCAGTTGGAGCCAGTTATCCAAGAGAGATGAATCCAGGCAACCAGGAAGATGGTCCATCAGGGGATGCCAATACCCTCCTCACCCAGCCTCTCTCCCAAAGAGGTCATGAGCTGAGGGCAATGATCAAGGGGAACTCCCGGCTGCTTCTGCCCTGAAATAAGAGGACAGGGGGAGTCGTTTCTATACTTAAAAAGAGAGAAATACTTTTGTCCCAGAACAATAAGAAATATGAGCAGATGAAGCTATGGCTCTGATGGCTGGTCCATTTTGGGAAACAAGATGCAAGCGAGGGAGAATATATAAACAAAGTGTGGGTATATTTAGCAGGTTTGAGGCAAGCAGAAAGGAAGGTTTGGGTACTCTATAAAAAGAAAACAAAGATCTGGAATTCAAACTTCTTCTGATAAGGCCACGATGAAGAGATTTCCAGCAGTGGGTGTTGCAGGAAGGTGGCACCCACGTTGCCACAGACTTGCTAGGTAACGTGCCCAGGTGAGGAGGCAGGTGAGGCAAAGCAGTGTCCCTCACAGGTCCATGTCTGGGCCTCCTGAGGATGTCTTCAGTGGCACCGAGTCAAACCCATCAGGAGTCCTCTGAAAGAGAGATGGTGACAGGAGCTGGCTGCTGCACAGGGGCAAGTTTGGGGAACAAAGGAGAGAAATGGAAAAGAGGCGACAGAAAGAACCCTCCTGAAATTCCTGCTTTCAGTGGCTTCATGGAAACAGGGACATAAGATAGCCTCTATTCTTCTTGCTCCCTTCAGTCAGTCAGAGGATGAGAAATATCTTTAAACCCCTTGCTTTGCATCTTTGTTGAATTCTAGAAGTTCCAGAAAGACCTAAGCGTCCCAGGGTAAACTGTTCTCCCATTGGTTAAACAAAAAACATTCAAGGTCTAAGGAGGCCAAGGGACTTACCCTGGAAGGTCAGCACAAAGGGAATGAGATTCGGCCAAGTAAACAACTACCCACCTTCCTTTCCTTTTCTGTTGCCACCCTTTCCACCCAGGTTGGATAAATTGGTCAGGGCAGCAGTGAACTGTGGGTGCTGGCACAGTGGGGCTGCAGAGGGCAATGACCCTGGAGGAATCACTCGAATCCTCTCTGCTTGCCTCAGGCCCAGCGATAGTGTGGTCTGTCTTATGCTTATGTTTATGAGCTTCAGACTCATTCACCCATCCATACAGAGTCAGCTCTCCTAGTTCAGAACTGTTCAAGAGTAAACAACTTAGATGAAGCTGTGACTCAGCCCCCAAAGGACAGAGGCCTGACACCCAGGGGACAGGACCCTCCACTGGCCAAAGGAGAGCCTCACTTCACCAGAAGTTGATCCTAGAGGTCATCCCTTCCCCTCCCTCCAAAATACAAAAAGGTTTTTGGTTTATTGTTTTGTTTTGTTTTTTGGGGACGGAGGGTGATTCTGAACCACATGGGTGGTTCAGTACCCCTTCTGGAAGTTAAAAGGCCCAAACAGCCCATCCACTGGAGTGCATGTTGGCAGAGAAGGAGCCTTGTGCAGAGCAGTCCTGGGCCTCAGGGGAAAAAGTATTTGTGTGAAAATACAGAAGACAGAAGCCAGGATTCTCAAGGTGGGAGGATAGAAGAGTATGGAGGGTAGGGAACAGAACAGTGGTTCCTAAACAGTCGGGGGTCTCAGTGTCCTAGGACTGATGTCTTCTCCTGGCTTCCAGGGTGACCTCAGTGCACTGGCCATCCTCCCTACCTTGGAGGTAAATGATTTGATCTTCCCAAAGAGTGACTTTTTGCTGGTAAAGATGAGGTCATCCTCCACGTCCTCGCCTTCCATGATGGCACAGCTTTCAGCGGCTGGCAGGTCACAGTCCTTGAGGGTAGCATTCATGACCAGCTTGGAGTACTTGTACTCTAGCCTATGAAACAAGGAAATGGGGAAGACAAGACACCAAACTGTAATAAAAGGAAAAGGAGAAAGGTTGGGCTAAAAGGAGATATTCCCTTACCATGGGTGATGGAACTGAAACATAGCAAAATGGTGTTAGGCTGGGGATTTGGCTAGGGAATCTGATTCCCAAGTCAGAGATCTTTTCCCTTAAGTCTAGGTGATTCTATGATCTCAAAGCTGGACAGAAATCATGAAACAGTAAAACCATTTTTATCATTAATAATAGCAAGTTAAGAATTCTCTTTGCATTTCTTTTGAGATCTAACAGCTTTTCATAGACTGCCATGTGGTACCATCCTGTTTAGGAGTTAAGATGCGTATGTGTGTGCTGAGTCACTTCAGTTTTGTCTGACTCTTTGTGGCCCCATGGACTGTAGCCTGCCAGGCTCCTTTGTCCATGGGATTCTCCAGGCAAGAACCTGGAGTGGGTTGCCATGCCCTCCTCCAAGGGATCTTCCTGGAGAAATTGAACCCATGTCTCCTGCATAGCAGGCAGATTCTTTACTGCTGAGCCACTGGGGAAGCCCCTAGGAGTCAGCATAACCAAGGCATATACTGGATGAGTGGCTCAACAAGCCTCTGGCCAGAGTCACAGGGACTGTACCCAATACCAAAGAGCAGCTCTGTGAATTTATACTCTCAGATACTTTCCTCCCAGCTCAACAATCCAGCCCTGGCCATCCCCAAACCCATCACATACTTTTGATTCTTTTTCCAAAAGTAACAGGTCAAGACGGTGAGCAGGATGGCAGTGCAGGTGCCTGCGGAGATGCCCACTTTCAGCCAGAAGTCTATCGTTTTGCAGATGGTGACTCTCTGCTCAGGCAGGGAGATGCCACCGGAGCACAGCTTTGGTTCTCGCCACACGTAAGTAGTCTTCTGTTGGGGAGAAAAACAAGGAACTCAGATATCACACTCGCCTGTCTCCTGGGAAGTCCCCAAGCAGAGATGCCTACCTGGATGCCAGCCACGCAGCTGCTGACGATAGCATGGTAGTCGGCAGTTGAGCAGAGGGGGCAAGCGGCCATGCTCTCCCATAGGAAGTGGAAGTTACAGCCATCACAGGTGCCATCGGAGCACTTGCTAACAGAGCAGAAAGGAGACGAGCGCACATTCGCTAGACTGCTGGGAAGATCTGGGTGGAGTCCTATCATTTCATAAATTGTCTGATCCGTCTTCTCCTTGTCAAACTGTCAGTTCCATCATGACCCTTCCAACTAGTTCTTTGCCTTTATTTTGCTCTCTGATTTCCCTGATTATAAGAGGCCTTTCCAGCCTTCAACGGGGCCCCCACCCTCTGCCCGTATGTTTCTCCCGACATCAGATGAGAACTCATGTAAGCTGTCTGAGCTCTAGCACAGCTGCCCAACTAACCCCTCAGAAGCTCCTGTTCTCCCCATGGACATGGGACATTTTGCAAGTCACTTTTTCTTTCATTTTAAGTTTTTATTTTCTATTGGGGTATAGCCGATTAACAAACAATGTTGTAAGAGTTTCCGGTGAAGAGTGAAGGGACTCAGCCATACATGTACATGTACCCATTCTCCCCCAAACTCCATCCAGGCTGCCACATAACACTGAGCAGAGTTCCCTGTGCTGTGCAGGAGGACCTTGCTGGTTATCCATTTTAAATACAGCAGTGTGTAGAGCTTCCTGTGGAGGGTTGGGTGTGAGGGGCCAGTGTTTGGGAATGAACTTCAGGTCACTGCTGTCTGCAGTGTACTTTACTGTAATGTTTGCAACAAGAGTAGTGACCATACATTTTGACACCGCTGCTGGCACACAGTGTGCCCCTTGGCTCCCCATCTCCCTGATCAGTCATTGCCTAGCAGCAGCATTTTCCAAACCATCTTCCTCAAGACATGGGTACCCTCAAGATGTTAGTGTTATGTGAAAAGAGGAAGGTAGGAGGAAGTCATGTCTGATTCTATCACAACCCCATGGACTGTGGCCCACTAGTCTCCTCTCTCCATGGGGTATCCCAGGCAAGAGTACTGGGTGTTGCCATTTCCTTCTCCAGGGGATCTTCCTGGAGAATTGAACCCTCATCTCCTTCACTGGTAGGCAGATTCTTTACCACTGAGCCACCAGGGAAGCCTGGGGCTTCCTGTAATCAAACTAGTTCCAGAGTCCTTGATTTAGTGCCCTTGGCTATTAAATTCAAAATTGGGTCTTTCAGCTGTAGAGAGATTCTTAGGATTCCCTGCTGCTGCTAAGTCGCTTCAGTCGTGTCTGACTCTGCGACCCCATAGACGGCAGCCCACCAGGCTTCCCCACCCCTGGGATTCTTCAGGCAAGAACATTGTAGTGAGTTGCCATTTCCTTCTCCAATGCATGAAAGTGAAAAGTGAAAGTGAAGTCGCTCAGTCGTATCCAACTCTTCTCGACCCCCTGGACTGCAGCCCACCAGGCTCCTCCATCCATGGGATTTTCCAGGCAAGAGTACTGGAGTGGGGTGCCATTGCCTTCTCCGATAGGATTCCCTAACCTTTACTAATTTGATAATAAGAAGGATCTATTATCTGATTGAAGAAAGTAGGGAAAACCACTAGACCATTCAGATATGACCTAAATCAAATCCCTTATGATTGTACAGTGGAAGTGAGAAATAGATTTAAGGGACTAGATCTGATAGATAGAGTGCCTGATGAAAAGATGGTGACTGCAGCCATGAAATTAAAAGATGCTTACTCTTTGGAAGGAAAGTTATGACCAACCTAGATAGCATATTCAAAAGCAGGGACATTACTTTGCCAACAAAGGTCTGTCTAGTCAAAGCTATGGTTTTTCCATTGGTATGGATGTATGGATGTGAGAGTTGGACTGTGAAGAAAGCTGAGCACCAAAGAATTGACGCTTTTGAACTGTGGTGTTGGAGAAGACTCGAGAGTCCCTTGGACTGCAAGGAGATCCAAGCAGTCCATTCTAAAGGAGATCAGTCTTGGGTGTTCATTGGAAGGACTGATGCTGAGGCTGAAACTCCAATACTTTGGCCACCTCATGCGAAGAGCTGACTCATTGGAAAAGACTCTGATGCTGGGAGGGATTGGGGGCAGGAGGAGAAGGGGATGACAGAGGATGAGATGGCTGGATGGCATCTCCAACTCGATGGACATGAGTTTGAGTGAACTCTGGGAGTTGGTGATGGACAGGGAGGCCTGGCATGCTGCAATTCATGGTGTCGCAAAGAGTTGGACACGACTGAGTGACTGAACTGAACTGAACTGATTATCTCATTGAGCTTCCCTGGTGGCTCAGATGGTAAAGCAGCCGCCTGCAGTATGGGAGACCCTGCCGGGGTCCATCCCTGGGTTGAGAAGATCCCTTGGTGGAGGGTATGCCAACCCACTCAAGTATTCTTGCCTGGAGAATCCGCATGGACAGAAGAGCCTGGTGGGCTACATTCCATGGGGTCACAAAGAGTGACTGAGCAACTAAGCACATTATCTCATTACCTCCAGTCTCATTATCTCATTTAATCCTCATAACAACCCCCTGAAGGAATTTATTATCATCCTCATTTTGCAAATAAAGAAGAGGCCTAGAGAAGATAAGAACTATATCCATAACAGAGCTCGCAAGTATAGGAGGGGAATTGAATCTGGCCCTCAGCCCTATCCATTAGTCACGCTGCTACACAGCTGCCCACACGCTCTAGAGAGTGAGGATAGCTTCTACTCTTCTGCTCCATCCTTGACATCTAAAGATCTAGGGTTTGGAACCATGACTGTGTCCCCAAGAGCCCATTAATGGAGCTCAGATGATTTTCTCTTTTGTTCTTCAGTAATCTCTGTTTGGTTCTTGGGATGGAGTGATGCCGAGCAAGGGAGGCTGTGTCACATCCCTTTACCTTGGCAGTGACAGACTTCCAGGAGCAGGCTTGAGTGGATTGCATTATCCTCATAACAACCCCCTGAAGGAATTTATTATCATCCTCATTTTGCAAATAAAGAAGAGGCCTAGAGAAGATAAGAACTATATCCATAACAGAGCTCGCAAGTATAGGAGGGGAATTGAATCTGGCCCTCAGCCCTATCCATTAGTCACGCTGCTACACAGCTGCCCACACGCTCTAGAGAGTGAGGATAGCTTCTACTCTTCTGCTCCATCCTTGACATCTAAAGATCTAGGGTTTGGAACCATGACTGTGTCCCCAAGAGCCCATTAATGGAGCTCAGATGATTTTCTCTTTTGTTCTTCAGTAATCTCTGTTTGGTTCTTGGGATGGAGTGATGCCGAGCAAGGGAGGCTGTGTCACATCCCTTTACCTTGGCAGTGACAGACTTCCAGGAGCAGGCTTGAGTGGATTGCATCTGACTCGGATGGTGGTTGATCTCCCAGAGCTACAAGACTGGGTCACATCATTGGACCTGCAGAGCAAACAGCCCCATGGGGGAAGGAGTCACTCATCGGTGCCACTGGAGAGCTGCTAAGTGAAGTCAGCATGGAACAGACACTTGGCTGGGGAAGTGTGGTCTGACGCATAGGAGAGAGTGGAGGGTCAGGGAGATCTGGTCAAGGGGAAATGCACTGGTCTAGGAAAGCCTGTGTTGTGCTCAGTTGCTCAGTCATGTCTCACTCTTTAGCGACTCATGGACTATTGCCCATCAGGCTCCCCTGTCCATGGGATTTCCCAGGCAGGAATACTGGAGTGGGTTGCCATGCCCTCCTCCAGGGCATCTTTCCAACCCGGGGATCAAACCTGTTGTCTTCTGTGTCTCCTGCACTGCAGGGGGACTGTTTACCACTGAGCCTCTGGGGAAGCGCTAGGAAAGGCTAGCAGATGCATTAAGATTGGAGTCTCCTTAGGCGGGAGGGGTTGTCCACCCCAGGTCATCCAATATTCCTCACTGCTACCAGGGGCACACCTGCCCCAGTAATACCCAAGTAGCTGGGCTGGAGAACTCTCAGCCTTTAGAGCTCTCTGTTGGGCGGGTCTGCTAGACCTTGTTCTGGCTTGATAAGCAGTAGGTGGCTAAAGAGGGAGGGGCACCACAGAGATTGCGGAGAAGCCCTGGGTTTCACTTGCATTAGCCTGGCCTCTCATTTTACCTATAAAAGAAGATCACGTCCGGTATTCCCAGGGACTCCGGGTGGAAAAGTTCAGCTGGGGAGGTGATGCCATCCAGAGTCATATCTGTTGTCACCCCTGCCAAATTAGAGCTCCTAATTAGTTCTCACTAGTAGCATTTAGCTGGCAACCACTTCAGTTCTTCCAATACCTGTTCACATCGCACCTTCCTTCATCTCCTCACACCCCTGAGTGGCTCAGGAGAGGGCAAACCAAAGGTTTACCAGTGGCCCCAGGGGCCCTTGGTACCCCCGGATGGAGTAAGACAAAGAGGTCAGGAGGTTGAGCCCCTCACCTGGGGCCTTTTAGCTTAGAGTCTGGGAGCCTCACTCACCCTCTCTTTACACAGACACACACTCAAACAGGTGAGAAAGATGGAGGTACTCACCGATAAGCCGGTCTGCGAGGCTGACAGGCTGCGAGGACACCCCGGCCTTGTAGCCTGTCACCTCTGGGGGAATGATGACCGCCTGGCACACGTAGGCTGTGATGGGTTTGGAGAAACCTGACTCACCCTCGGGGATCCGGAGGTCGGTGACATTGTCAGTGCACACGGACATTTTCTTACCCTGGGCAGGGGAGTGCGGGAGGAAGTGGGAGGGAATGCATGATCATAGAAGAACTCCCGAAAAGGAACAGGGAACAGTTTCTCCACGTTTAAAACTTTAGCCTTCTAAAAGCCTTCATCCCTGTGCTAATTACAAGGCAGATTTTAAAAGATAAAAAAAGCTAAGAATAAGGCCTAGGTGTCCTAGTTTCTGGAACTCTGGCCCAGAGATCCCCAGTCTTTTATTTCCTTGGAATCACCTGGAGCCGCTTACGAGCAGGGTTGTGATGGTGGCAAACTGCCTGGCAGATCTAATCTAGCAGCCTACCAGTTAAGGGCCTTCCTTATCTTCATCAGATTTCTAGGCAGATCCTGAAATGTGTAACTGATCTCATGAAATTGATTTGGGCATCTGGCCTGCTTCCCATTCACTCTCCATGTCTTCCGTGGAGCTTGATTCTACCATACTTATCTTGGGAGAGGAAATGGCAACCACTCCAACATTGTTGCCTGGAAAATTCCATGGACAGAGGAGCCTGGTGGTCTTCAGTCCACGGGGTCGCAGAGTCAGACAAGACTGAGTGACTAACACTTTCTTTTCTTATCTCGGGAGGACTTTCCAGAATGTCCTGGGAGTTAAAACAAACCCCATAACCAGCCCTCTTCCTGCCTTGAGGTAGAACATCTTAGGACCAATTGGAACCTATTCTATTTAAAAATATTTATCAGCAGAAGAAAGACTGCTTCTCCTCCAGTCTGTAACAACGAAAACTCCATAGAGTAGAACTCAAGAAAACAGTGGGAATTGGACTCCTTCGAAAGAGTTTGTAATAGAAGAAATATTGAGATATTTTTCCTTCAAAATCCTTTAAATTTATAGAAGATGAATTATAATTTGTTTGCTAATATAAGGTCACTTGTTCAATATTTTAAATTGAAGCAGACTAAGCATTTAGAATGTAGGATTTTCAAAATGATAAATTTAATTAGAAAGAGATCCAAGTTGCTAAATCTGGTGTCTTACTTCCTTTTCAAGATTGTAAGACACAGAAAGGGAACATGAGAACAGAAAGGTATCTTTACATTATATAAGAATAAGGGAGCAAAGAAAATAAAACTCACAGACTCCCCAAATTTCCATCTTTTCTCTCCCAACTCATCGAACAAAACTTTTGCTACATGGGGCTTGCTTTAATTAGTCTCCAGTTCCCAAGTTATCACTGTCACTTCAGAGGCTTTCTTTTAACTTCTTCAAAGACTTTTTAAAAACAGGAAAGAGACATTTGTCTCTAATCTTTCACAGATAGTTTATTTCTTGGCATGTTCTCTCTATAAACACAAACCAGCTATTTTGCATGCTGCAGAAGATGGGTAGAAGCTGTGTGGTGTAAAGGCCTTACCTCTACATAGAGTCACAGATTAAATGTTCAACATGCTGTTTATTTTGCAACATTTGAAACTAACTTTCCAACCTCTAACATGGCTTGTTAGTAATTTAGTCAAGTGCAGTGGTGGTGTGATTACTCTTTACAAATATTTTCACCTTTTAAATTTGCATCCAGAATATTTGCGGCATCCTGAAATGCTAATGGTAACATGTAGTGTCAGCAAAGATACATGTAGATGAAATTATGAGTAGTTTATTTTATCCAGTTTATAGAAAACAAAAGACAGGTGTCATAATTTCTGAAGACTACTTTTTTAAGGAAAAAAATCTTTCTCCTGCATAGTATTTTTTTTAATCGAAGTATAGTTGATGCATGAGTATAGTTTTTATATAATCATTTTATATAATGGAATAAAGGGCATTTAATATGTATTTTATATATCATTTTATATAAGGGAATAAAGGTCAGGGAGGAGTTAAGGTACACCTTATTCTATTTTATTTAAGTAATTAACTTATTTTGGCTGTGCTGTGCGGCTTGTGGGATCTCAGTTCCCTGACCAGGGACCAAACCCAGGCCCCAGCAGGAAACACACCAAGTCTTACCCACTGGACCACCAGGGAATTCCCCACACGTTATCTTATTTAATTTATTTTTTAATTCTGCTCATTTGATTTCAAGCACGTTCATTTTCCTAAATGTTTATAATCCAAGTGATCTGATTCTAGAGGAGAAAGTCCTCAGGAAGAAGGATAGCCGTTTGAAAATCTCTGAATCTGCCCCATCCGCTGCTATCTGAACCTCCTATGTCCTCTGGCCTCTGATTCACTGGCACCCCCTTTCCGTTCTCATGCTGTCAGTACCTATACAGCTCACCTGATTTCCGCAGAGACTGAGGGTAAAGTGGTGGAAGTATTTCAGTCCTTTGGAAGTGAAGCTTGGCCCTCCAGCCAGAGAGGCGGTTTTTTCCAAAGCCAAGAAGTTGTACTCGAAAGTCCTGGTCGAAGTGCTGACTGAGAAGGTACAGTCATTGTAGCACAGGGAGTGGATCTGAGGGGAGAGGGGTCCATCAGGCTGGCTTCACAGGCAGGGCCTCAAGGGGGCCCGTGGGAGTGGCATCAGTCACCCCAGCCTGGTCCAGCCCAGGCAGGGTGAGAGAAGAGGAAGTGTGGATTAGGGGTGGGCATTAAAAGATGTGAAACAGGAGCTAGGGAGGCTGTGTACATCTTGCCATTCCAGTATTAGCACAAATATGATGTATAAACCTCTCATTTTTCAGTAGGTAGTTGGATCAGATTCTGTACCTTGTTCCTATGCCTAGATTATAAAACTCCCTCAAGAAACAAGATAGCCCTTCTTATGTTCAAGCAGAAAACAGCACTAGACACTCACCTAGAGCCAGACATCCTGGGATGTGAAGTCAAGTGAGCCTTAGGAAGCATCACTATGAACAAAGCTAGTGGAGGTGATGGAATTCCAGTTGACCTATTTCAAATCCTAAAAGATGATGCTGTGAAAGTGCTGCACTCAATATGCCAGCAAATTTAGAAAACTGAGCAGTGGCCACAGGACTGGAAAAGGTCAGTTTTCATTCCAATCCCAAAGAAAGGCAATGCCAAACAATGCTCAAACTACTGCACAATTGCACTCATCTCACACACTAGCAAAGTAATGCTCAAAATTCTCTAAGCCAGGCTTCAACAATATGTGAACCGTAAACTTCCAGATATTCAAATTGGATTTAGAAAAGGCAGAGAAACCAGAGATCAAATTGCCAACATCTTCTGGATCATCAAAAAAGCAAGAGAATTTCAGAAAAACAGCCATTTCTGTTTTATTGACTGTGCCAAAGCCTTTGATTATGTGGATCACAATGAACTATGGAAAATTCTAAAAGAGATGGGAATACAAGACCACCTGACCTGCCTCTTGAGAAACCTATATGCAGGTCAGGAAGCAACAGTATAGAACTGGACATGGAACAGACTGGTTCCAAATAGGCAAAGGAGTACATCAAGGCTGTATATTGTCACCAAGCTTATTTAGCTTACAAGCAGAGTACATCATGAGAAACGCTGGGCTGGATGAAGCACAAGCTGGAATCAAGATTGCCAGGAGAAATATCAATAACCTCAGATATGCAGATGACACCATCCTTATGGCAGAAAGTGAAGAACTAAAGAGCCTCTTGATGAAAGTGAAAGCGGAAAGTGAAAAAGTTGGCTTAAAGCTCAACATTCAGAAAACGAAGATCATGGCATCCAGTCCTATCACTTCATGGCAAATAGAAGGAGAAACAGTGGAAACAGTGTCAGATTTTATTTTGGGGGGCTCCAAAATCACTACAGATGGTGACTGCAGCCATGAAATTAAAAGACGCTTACTCCTTGGGAGAAAAGTTATGACCAACCTAGACAGCATATTAAAAAGCAGAGACAGTTCTTTGCCAACAAAGGTCTGTCTAGTCAAGGCTATGGTTTTTCCAGTAGTCATGTATGGATGTGACAGTTGGACTATAAAGAAAGCTGAGTGCTGAAGAATTGATGCTTCTGAACTGTGGTGTTGGAGAAGACTCTTGAGAGTCCCTTGGACTGCAAGGAGATCCAACCAGTCCATCTTAAAGGAAATCAGTCCTGAATATTCATCGGAAGGACTGATGGTGAAGCTGAAACTCCAATACTTTGGCCACCTGATGCAAAGAGCTGACTCATTTGAAAAGACCCTGATGCTGGGAAAGATTGAAGGTGGGAGGAGAAGGTGATGAGAGAGGATGAGANCAGTCCATCCTAAAGGAAATCAGTCCTGAATATTCATTGGAAGGACTGATGCTGAAGCTGAAACTCCAATACTTTGGCCACCTGATGCAAAGAGCTGACTCATTTGAAAAGACCCTGATGCTGGGAAAGATTGAAGGTGGGAGGAGAAGGTGATGAGAGAGGATGAGATGGCTGAATGGCATCACTGACTCAATGGACATGAGTTTGAATAAACTCCAGGAGTTGGTGAACTCCTTCCCTGGTGGCTCAGACGGTAAAGCGTCTGCCTGCACTGAGGGAGACCTGGGTTCGATTCCTGGGTTGGGAAGATCCCCTGGAGAAGGAAATGGCAATCCACTCCAGTACTATTGCCTGGAAAATCCCATGGACAGAGGAGCCTGGTAGGACTCTACTGAGCGACTTCACTTTCCAGGAGTTCGTGATGGACAGGGAGGCCCGGAGTGCTGCAGTCCCTGGGGTAGCAAAGAGTCGGATACGACTGAGTGACTGAACTGAACTGAACTGAACTGAAGTGAACTGAAGTGAACTGAAGTGGAAGAAGGGTGCCCAGGATAGCAGAAGAGAAACTACAAGTCTGTCCACCCTCCCCCACTTAAAGTTCACTGACCCCCAGATTCCTTTCTCCAAGTCTCTTTATAGGAAACCACACCATAAACCCCTCTCTTGCTCATTTTAAGGTCAATCCCTCCCTTTACAGCAGAAGAGGCTGCGGGGAGGAAGTCTGTGGCAAGAGTCCAGGATGTCCCAGTAAGGTTGCCAGAGATCCGCAGAACTGCTGCACTTACTGCACAGCTAAACTGAGCAGTGTCTGCAGACTGCGTAGTGTCTTACAAATGTGTAGCCACAAGGTTGTGATCAGTAAAATACAAGCGCATTGAAAAGCATTAATGAATAACTAAGAACTTCTGGTCATAGGATTCACTTTCTCAGATTCAGAAAATGATGGGGCAACAGCACTGCTGTTTCACTTTAGAAGAAAGCCCTGGGAGAGAAGGCAGCAATGACAGTTAACTTCATGTCCCAGCAAAGGTGGGTTACCATTCCAAGAAGCGAGGGCAAATTCCCTCGATAACAAGCTGGAATGAAGTAGGCTGAATTTGAGCCACAAGTCCCAAGACTGCTTCCCTTTTGGTCTCTGCACAGATGCCAAATAACCCTCTGGACCAGAGGGCCACAGATCTCCATTACCCATCACCTGAAGATAAGACTTGTCGATGACTGAGACCCAGACCCTGAAAACCAACCAGTACAAGCTGAGAACTCTCCATCTATGGTCACACCCTGGATGGGTTTCCTCTAGGACTCTAACCTGGGAGTGTACTAGGGGGAGTTTGGGTATAAGCCCCTTAAGAACGCCACCCAGGACCTGGCACCATCTGAGCTGGCCCATTCAGAGACGCAAAGTTAGGCTGCTTAGCCAACTATTGGCACCTTGTTGCTCTGGGTCCCTGGACCACAGGGCATGCAGGCCTGGGCGCCGTAAGGCTGGTGGGCTTTCAGGATCGTGTTAGGGGGACAGGACTGGCAGGTTCCTGAATCCCGATCAATATAGTAGCCAGCAGGACAAGAGGTGCAGGAGGAGCCCATGTCAGAGGCTTCCAGAGCACACGGACGGCAGTAGGAAGCCACCCCATCCATGACATTGGTGACATTGATGGAGTAGATCTTGGCGACATCATTGGTATACTTTCTTCCCTGGAAACAAAGACACAAGAGGAGAGTGAGCTTGGCCTGCCTTGGCCTGAGAAGTAGCAACTGAGTGCTCTGGAAATAACAGAATATGACTTAATCTTTTTCATCCTGTGATACCTGAGAAAAATCTTTAGAAGCACCCTGTTCTTTTTACTCACCTAACAGTATCTTTTAATGTGCATTTTTTGTCATTTTGAAGTAAGGACTGAACAATTTAGATGATGTATAAAAATATTCAGTACCATGGGGAAATATGTAGTAGGTATTTATATTTTTAAAAAGCAGATTTTTTCCCCTTATAAAAGAAAAAAAAGTATTTGACACCACCCTTATGGCAGAAAGTGAAGAGGAACTAAAAAGCCTCTTGATGAAAGTGAAAGAGGAGAGTGAAAAAGTTGGCTTAAATCTCAGCATTCAGAAAACAAAGATCATGGCATCCGGTCCCATCACTTCATGGGAAATAGATGGGGAAACAGTGGAAACAGTGTCAGACTTTATTTTGGGGGGCTCCAAAATCACTGCAGATGGTGACTGCAGCCATGAAATTACAAGACACTCCTTGGAAGAAAAGTTATGACCAACCTAGATAGCATATTCAAAAGCAGAGACGTTACTTTGCCGACTAAGGTCCGTCTAGTCAAGGCTATGGTTTTTCCTGTGGTCATGTATGGATATGAGAGGTGGACTGTGAAGAAAGCTGAGCCCCAAAGAATTGATGCTTTTGAACTGTGGTGTTGGAGAAGACTCTTGAGAGTCCCTTGGACTGCAAGGAGATCCAACCAGTCCATTCTAAAGGAGATCAGCCCTGGGATTTCTTTGGAAGGAATGATGCTAAAACTGAAGCTCCAGTACTTTGGCCACCTCATGTGAAGAGTTGACTCATTGGAAAAGACTCTGATGCTGGGAGGGATTGGGGGCAGGAGGAGAAGGGGACAACAGAGGATGAGATGGCTGGATGGCATCACGGACTCGATGAACGTGAGTCTGAGTGAACTCCAGGAGATGGTGATGGACAGGAAGGCCTGGCATGCTGTGATTTATGGGGTCACAAAGAGTTGGACATGACTGAGTGACTGAACTGAACTGAAGTTTTCTTTCAGTGAACTTATATTACTTTGAGTTAAGATAATAAAACCAGAGTTATCATTATTAAAGCAAGAATAGGACTGAACAGGGTACACCAGGTCAGGTACCACATATAACCTATCCTCAAGACATATATCCTCAGGACAGGTCTCCTGAGGAGGGACAGGTTGTTTTAGGAGTTTCCAGGGTCATTTGGACAAGGCTGGATCTTCTCAGGGGCTGGCATAGGCAGTCCTCTGCTTGACTCCTTACAAGTCTTCTAATCACTGGATTCTGAAGCTCAACCGCATGCTTAAGTTAAGGTAGGAATCCTTCCAGCTTAGGAGGTCTCTCTGGGTGCTGAGCACTGAGGAAGGGGAGGAGCTTACTGTCTGATGGAAAGTTGTCCTCTGGAAGGCCCAGGTGAAGCTCATGGTTGCATTCTCCTCGATGATGTAGGTATAGGACTGTTTGCCTTTAGAACCTTTCCATGTCTCCACGGGACTGTTGGTCCTAGAATTCACGCCCTGAACCCAAGACAGACAAATGAAGAAGGAATGATGGCTGGGCAACTGTGGGGAGAGGGTGGCCATACTGCTACCATCCTGGGGGCCATCACAGTGGGCTAGACCCATATTAAATGGTGCAGTCCCTGACAAATAGTTGGGCTCCTTGTCTGCAAAATCACTGTAAACAGGAATGTCAGTTATGTTGATGCACCAACAGGGCAGAGGGGCCAACCTTCCTGGAAGCCCCAAAGCAGACAAGGAAGGAAAACATACCACCATGAAGTAGAGCTCGCAGTTCACAGAACAGATGGTCTCAAAGACAAACGTGATTCTGGCCACCTCTTTGTTCTCTGTGTCTGCCATCACTGACTGTGGAGGTCTGTGGGGCAGAAATCAAAAGTCGGTTCCAGGAGCCAGACAGTGCTTAGTGAAGAGACCAGGTGGCAGCAAAGGGTCTGCTGGGGGACAGGACTAAGTTCTGAGTATGTTGGAAAGAACATGAACTAAATCCAATTCTATCATCCTAGCTGTCTGGCCTCAATCTAGCTAAACTGTACCTTTCTCATCTTTAAAACGTAATAATATCTTTCTTATATACCTCCCATCATTATGCGTGCTAAGTCGCTTCAGTCATTTCGACTCTTTGTGACCCTATGGACTGTAGCCTGCCAGGCTCCTCTGTCCACGGGATTCTCTAGGCAAGATACTGGAGTGGGTTGCCATGCCCTCCTCCAGAGGATCTCCCGACCCAGGGATTGAAGGACTCTTGCATTTCCTGTGTTGGCAGGTGGGTTCTTTACCACTAGCGCCATTGGGAAGCCCATCATTGTGGTGTGATCCAAAGCATAACAGATGTGGAAGTGCTTTCTAAAATGCTGAACAGCCTCCCTAGCAGAGTGTGGGCTCCAGACCCACTGAATTAGAATCTGCAGCTTAACGTGATGCCCAGGTGGTCCATGTGCATGTTAGGGTTGAAGAAGGACTACTGGTGTAAGACATCAATTGTCTACACTCACTCAGCAGTTCAAACCCCCTCCCCATCCCCACCTGAACTGTGGAGGTTTTGCCCTGGTCAAATGAGCAGGTACTTCGATTCATAGCTTTTTTAGCAAAGTTCTCAGCCTGGTCCTTCTTTGGGGAAAGAGAGAGCCATGTCTGATAGGTGGGGAATGACAGGGTGGGGCGAGTGGGGTTAGAAAGTGCTTTACTGCTATAATCGTATTTGCAAATTGGAAAGTATTTTGGTGAGTGTTACCTCCCAAATGTCTAAGAAGTTTGCTTCCCTCAGAAACATAAGATATAGCTGTTCAGCTCTGAGTAAAGTAAAGGAAGGGAAGGGAACATATTACCTTTCGAGCAAGTACTGTGGCTGAGCACTGTGCCCGGGATGGAAGGAGGGAGCTTGAAGGAGGGAATGGAGAAGGCAGACTGGCAATAGGGATGCTGATTCAGTGGTTCTCCCTCATCTTTACAGCACATACAGGCAGAAGAGTTCACTTGGGCTTTGAAAACCCATTTGTAGCTTTCTTTTTGGCTCTGGGCATGTGATTAACATCTGAGGACCTCCAGTTCCCAGCTACTGTCCACTCAGTGGTGGGAACTGATGGGCTGGAGTTAGGCCAGAATCACAGACTGTCAATCCCTTTGTTTTACAGACAAGGAGCCCAAAGCCTAAAGGGGCACAGTGGCTTTCCCAAGTTCACCAAGCCAGTAAGTGGCAAAATTCAAGTGCCCTTTTAGTCCAGTTTTCTTTATACTGTACCATCTGCCTGTAGTGGTTTTTTAAATGGCAAACAAATTGCTTATTATCCCATGTGTTCTTTGGAGATGGGGATAAAGGCTATGGTTTTTCCAGTGGTCATGTATGGATGTGGGAGTTGGACTGTGAAGAAAGCTGAGTGCAGAAGAATTGATGCTTTTGAACCGTGGTGTTGGACAAGACTCTTGGGAGTCCCTTGGACTGCAAGGAGATCCAACCAGTCCATTCTGAAGGAGATCAGCCCTGGGATTTCTTTGGAGGGAATGATGCTGAAGCTGAAGCTCCAGTACTTTGGCCACCTCATGCGAAGACTTGACTCATTGGAAAAGACTCTGATGCTGAGAGGGATTAGGGGCAGGAAGAGAAGGGGACGACAGAGGATGAGATGGCTGGATGGCATCATGGACTCGATGCACATGAGTCTGAGTGAACTCCGGGAGTTGGTGATGGACAGGGAGGCCTGGCGTGCTGCGATTCATGGGGTCGCAAAGAGTCGGACATGACTGAGCGACTGAACTGACTGATAACAATAAAAGCAATCCCTCCCAGGGACTTCACTGGTGGTCCAGTGGTTAAGAATCCACCTTGCAATACAGGGGACACAGTCCGGTCTTCGGGAACTGAGATCCCACATATTGTGGAGCCACTGAGCCCACATGCTGCAGCTACTGGAGCCCAGGTGCCACAGCTAGAGAGTCTGTGCACCAGAACGAAAGATCCCATGTGCCGCAACTAAGACCCAATGCAGCCAAATCAACCAATCAACAAAACCAATCTTCCTGTCCCATTGAAAGATGAGCTATCTATGGGCATCTCTGGCCCTATTTTTTTTTTTACAGGTTTTACAATCTTATTTGATGCTTTGAGGAGGAAGAGTCTGAGTAGAATGTGGCCAAATGGTAGGAAAAGCTAGAAGGTATGGGAGAGCAGTAGGTCATCAATGTGGGCAGCAACTAAGAATGTGTCAGCATTCAGGTTAACTTGATCAGACCATTACTATGGTCTCCTCTGTTCTTTTCTTGTTTTTTCAGCCCTGGGATTTCTTTGGAGGGAATGATGCTGAAGCTGAAGCTCCAGTACTTTGGCCACCTCATGCGAAGACTTGACTCATTGGAAAAGACTCTGATGCTGAGAGGGATTAGGGGCAGGAGGAGAAGGGGACGACAGAGGATGAGATGGCTGGATGGCATCATGGACTCGATGCACATGAGTCTGAGTGAACTCCGGGAGTTGGTGATGGACAGGGAGGCCTGGCGTGCTGCGATTCATGGGGTCGCAAAGAGTCGGACATGACTGAGCACTGAACTGACTGATAACAATAAAAGCAATCCCTCCCAGGGACTTCACTGGTGGTCCAGTGGTTAAGAATCCACCTTGCAATACAGGGGACACAGTCCGGTCTTTGGGAACTGAGATCCCACATATTGTGGAGCCACTGAGCCCACATGCTGCAGCTACTGGAGCCCAGGTGCCACAGCTAGAGAGTCTGTGCACCAGAACGAAAGATCCCACGTGCCGCAGCTAAGACCCAATGCAGCCAAATCAACCAATCAACAAAACCAATCTTCCTGTCCCATTGAAAGATGAGCTATCTATGGGCATCTCTGGCCCTATTTTTTTTTTTACAGGTTTTACAATCTTATTTGATGCTTTGAGGAGGAAGAGTCTGAGTAGAATGTGGCCAAATGGTAGGAAAAGCTAGAAGGTATGGGAGAGCAGTAGGTCATCAATGTGGGCAGCAACTAAGAATGTGTCAGCATTCAGGTTAACTTGATCAGACCATTACTATGGTCTCCTCTGTTCTTTTCTTGTTTTTTAGACTGTTTCTTTTTATTTTTAATTTTTAAAATGTTTATTTGTTTGTTAATTTTGGCTGGACCATACAGCATGTGGGCTCTTAGTTCCCTAACCAGGGAATTGAACCTGTATCCCCTGCATTGGGAATGCAGAGTCTTAGCCACTGGACCCCCAGGAAGTCCCGTTCTGTTCTCTGTTCTGGACTGACACTTCTGCACACCAGAAGCCCTCTCATCTACAACACTCCAAGCTATGTGGGACTTGGATGTGGCCAAGGGTGGCGTGGTTTCCCCTTAGCTTTGTGCTCCTCACCTGAATCCTGGCACGACCAGGGTGAGAATCATGAAGTCATTGTCTGAAGCTCCAACAGCTGAATAAATGTGATCACCTGCCACCTCCCAGCCTGGAAAAGAAGGATATGAGTTAGTGTCCAGTGGTCTCAGGTGCAGGGCAAATGTGCACCCAGATGACACTCTGGAAGAAAAATAACACCATCCTTTGAGGCATCCAGAACCATCACCCAAGCAAACCATGTTACTTATCAGGCTGCTGCTGCTGCTGCTAAGTCGCTTCAGTCGAGTCCAACTCTGTGCGACCCCATAGACAGCAGCCTACTAGGCTCCCCCGTCCCTGGGATTCTCTAGGCAAGAACACTGGAGTGGGTTGCCATTTCCTTCTCCAATGCATGAAAGTGAAAAGCGAAAGTGAAGTCACTCAGTCGTGCGCGACTTTTAGTGACCCCATGGGCTGTAGCCTACCAGGCTCCACCGTCCATGGGATTTTCCAGGCAAGAGTACCGATGTGGGGTGCCATCACCTTCTCTGATTTATCAGGCTACTTTGGTCAAAAACTCTGAAACTCTCAGAGCAAGACCTCTGCAACATGTGTATTGTTTCTAGTTCTGTCTCTAAAGCTAAAGTTTGCAGAATATATGTTCTTTGTCCACGGGGAGTGGAGCATTCAAGGGGGTGTGAGCATGATCAGCTCATTTTTCTCTAGACACCACTGTTATGAAGAACTGTGAGCTAGGAAGAACCCCTTTGGCAGGGCAGCTAGCTGAGAGCTCATGGTGGGGGTAGGCAGTTACCTGTCATGCCCTTGTACTCAAAGTTGATCCCGCTGAGGACGGTCGTCTCCATGTTCGTGGGCAGCGTGTTCCACCATTTGTATTCAAATCCCACGGCGGGTTCGGTCCCTGCTGGGCAGTGGCTACAATCTGGGGGAGCCACAAGATCCACCCATTCAGCAGGAAGGCTGCAGCCACCCTGACTGGAGCTGTTGTTGCACAGACAAGTGGCAACAGTGGTGGGCAGCCCCACAAAGGTGTTGCTGAGCACAGTTAACAGCAAGCTGACTCAAAAGCGTTCTGACAATGTGTTTAGCAAACTTGGGGTGTAAAGGCTGACACTTCATTCCATATCCCAGTACCCTACTTGCCCATCAGATTATTAATTTCAAAGCTTAAGTGTATCTTCAAGTCTAATACATATAGTTCATATTATTTCTCACATTGTCATCAGCAAATGCCTTCACATTAATAGGTATAAGATCCCCCCAGCTCCTCCTGCAAATTCTGATTGTGTCAAGGTGACCATCCCAGCTCCCCAAACCTTCTAGCTGTCATCCCTGCCACATGCTGGAAGCCTCTGCTGTGAGGAGTGTGCCCCTTCAGGCCTGAGTCACATTCGCAGTTGGAATGAGGAGGGAGGCAGCCAGTTCTCAGGTGGACCCACAGGCAGGGCCCGCGCTGACCTCTCTTCTGAATATGGTCCTCAGAGGTGGCCTGGCCCTTACTGCCTCCCTCGGAAAGACATGGTGTGAGTTCAGCTGACATGCTGAGGACCCAGGTGGCCCACCCATATGTGTGGCACGGGAATGGAGTGAGGCAGGGAGTAGGATGGGAGAGGGGTTACCGGAGCCATTGGAGTAAGAGCCATAAGGGCAGGGCTCGCAGGTGCTACTGTTGGTCTTGAAGAAGCCTGGGTTGCAGGGTGGGCAGTGGGTCTTCAAGCCGGAGGCAGGCAGCTTCACTGCACCCTCCAGATCCTCGCCGCAGATTTTCGGCTGGGCCCATTTGTACATGAGCTGTGTCTGCAGAAACAGAGCCCGTCTCAGCCTGCTGTGGCACATCTTCAGGCAGTTGCCTTGAGGTTGGGGGGATTCTGGGCGCTAATGAAAGCTCCAGCAGGGTGGGGAACTTGGTTTGGGTCACCAGTGTATCCTAGGCACATTGCTTAGCGCCTGGCACATGGTCATGCTCAGTGAATATCTGCTGAATGAATGGACTGGGATGAAGAGGGATAGGCCTGTGTGTTGGATGGGAAGAGGAGACCAGTTTCCTCCAGAGAAAGCCCTAATTCCAGTGTAGAATCTTATTATTAATACTAAAATGTCACAGGAAAAGCAGCTGGTGAAAATTCCAGAACACAAAAAGGCATGGAGTGTTAGTGGCTTTGGTAACCCCTGGGGGAACAGAGGATGGCTCAGGTGTCCCAATTTGTCTTCTAAGTATTTTCTTTGCTTTTTCACTTATTCAGTAGACATCTATAGAAAGTCTAATAAAACATGAACTCAGAGATGAAGGACGTGGCCTGTGCTCTCAGAGAGCTAGCTCACCGTCTAGCAAGGGCACTGCATTGCATGCGTGCTCAGTCGTGTCTAGCTCTTTGTGACGCCATGGCCTGTAGCCCACCAGGCTCCTCTGTCCATGGGATTTGCCAGGCAAGAATACTGCAGTGGGTTGCCATTTCCTTCTCGAGGGGATTTTCCTGACCCAGGGATTGAACCCAAGTCAAGAATCTGCACTGCAGGCAGATTCTTTACCGCTTGAGCCACTGGGGAAGTACCTTAGTAAGGGTACCATAGTAACAATCCCCCATAGGGGTATGAACTCTGTGTTCTCTGGGACATAAAGGCAAGAGCAATGAGGCTGGTTAAAGAGTACAAACTTCCAGTTATAAGATCAAAAAATTCTGGGGATCTAAGGTACAGGTGATTAGAGTTAGCATGGTGATTAGAGTTAATAATGCTGTATTATATACTTGAGAGCTATTAAGAGAGTAGACATTAAACATTCTCACCACAAAAAAGAAACGGTAATTATGTGCCCTGATGGTAGTTAGCTAGCTCTATGTTGGTTATCATCTTGCAATACATAAGTGTATCAAATCAACTGGTACGCCTTAAACTTCCACAATGATATGTGTCACTTATAACTCAAAAAACCTGAGGGAAAAAGGCAAGAGAACTGATCAGCCTCCAAGTCAGTGAACAAGAGAAGCACTGTATCTGTCACTTACTAGGACCATCCCTAGTCGTTCGATGGAGGCATTAGCTAGAGAAGAGCAGATGAACTGCAGGAGGCCCCTGATGAGTCAGGGGTGAGGTTGGGCAATATCCGGCTTCCTGTGTGGTCCTTGGGCAAGAGACAAAAAGGATTGCATTGAGGTGATGATGCAAATGTGCTATATATAATACCGTATATATAAGAAGTTGGGTGAACAAGGCATCAGTCCATTTTATTCAGGATAAGGTCTTGACAATGTCTTGAAAGGGCCTCATGTTGCCTTCATTGAAGATGAGACCTGGGAAGACAACTTGTGCCCCTGCTCAGCTCAGCCTTTCTCTGTGTAAAGTTCAGTTCAGTTCAGTTCAGCCGCGCAGTCGTGTCCGACTCTCTGCGACCCCATGAATCGCAGTACGCCAGGCCTCCCTGTCCATCACCAACTCCCGGAGTTCACTCAGACTCACGTCCATTGAGTCTGTGATGCCATCCAGCCATCTCATCCTCGGTCGTCCCTTTCTCCTCCTGCCCCCAATCCCTCCCAGCATCAGGGTCTTTTCCAATGAGTCAACTCTGTGTAAAGAGCAGTCAGTAACCAGACACCCAGACTAGCGACCTAACTTTATCTCACCCAGCTCATCTCCTTGAGTCTTATAGAAAGAAGAGTCTGGGGAGCTGGACGATTTGGGCCACCTCCTGGAGCAGCACACTCAGCAGCCCCAGTGGATCAGCAATCCCAGTCCCTGAGAAACCACTGAGGCACAGCAAAGGCCATAAAGGCAATCGCAGGAGTCCTTTGATTTTAAAATACAGCTTAAGAAACAAAGTGAAATCCCAAGACTGAGCAGAACCAGCGTGGGCCTGAGGGCTGACACTTCCATAAGACACTCCTGGTGACCATGTCTACTGCAGGGCTCCTCCCTGAACTGTGCTGTGGCTGGGCTGCAAGGTGGGAGCACCGGCTCTGGTCCCGCTCATCTATAGGCCCCCAAGGTGATCAGGGAATGGCAGACACCCAGGCTGCAAAGCATCAGGGCACACTATGGATCTAGAAGTCCTTTGCCTGAACAAAGGAGGGAAAAGAATGGGGCAGAAGAAGCAAAGACAGCCACAATCAGCCACATATCCTGGAGGGAGAAGAGGAGTAGGATTGTCCTCTTAATTAGTGGGTCAACTGAGACCAAGAAAATGACAGTAATTCCTTACAAGGTCATGAAGAACACCAGACACTTTAGAACTGGGGCTAAGGTACACCTGATAGGATTAATCATTTTGCTTGGCTGCTGGGGAAGGGGATTTTGCTCAAAAATGAGAATGGGGCCAGCCAGTTGTGGGTGGTAAGAGATAACTATAAGAACAATCACCGTTAAGGACCGGACTTCATCCCACACTTAATTAGCAGAAAGAGAATTCAGCCAGCCATCCAGCCAGCAAACATGTATGCATCCTAATAGCCGACCACATGCTTAGTGCTGAATGATGCAGAATTCCCTACTCCTGTCTTCCTGGGAGGTTCTAGTTTAGGGATACAGACAGGACAGTTCATCCAGAATTGCTGATCTCAGGCAGACCCCACCACTTGTGCCCTCGAGCCATCCCTGCTCACTTCCTCAAAGCTTCCAGGCACTTGCCTGCCTCCTCCACACCTGCTGCATTCCCTGCCTGGCGAGCACTCTGCTCTTCTCCACCTGACTCAGGTCTCTGATAAGAGAGGTCATCCTTACCCTCTCTAAGCAGAAATAGAGACCGAGATGTAGAGAAGCAGAGAGCAAGTGTATGCATACCAAGGAGGAAACAAGGGGGGAAGAACTGAAAGTGTGGGATTTACATATGTACACGATTGATACTATGTATACAATAGATCACTAATGAGAACATACTGTATAGCTCAAGGAACTCAACTCAATGCTCTGTGATGACCTAAATGGGAAGGTCATCCAAAAAAGAGGGATTCTTTTTCTGTTTCTTGTTTATCTGTTGTCTCTCCCTTCACTCGCTCCCCGACAGAAATTAAGTGCCATGAGAGTGGATGTTTCCTTGGCTCTGTGAACTGCTGCACACCTAGTGCCCAGCACAGGACCTGGCTGTACCCAGGAACGAATGACCTCCTCTGAAAGACCTGCCTTGGCCCCACCCTTCAACCTGGTCTCTCCTCTTCCGGGTTCCCACAGTGCGCTGTACACAATCTGGTCCACCTTTCTCCTCCCACCATCTTTCTCTTCCCCATCAGCTTTCTCCTCCCCACCATCTTTCTCCTCTCCTCCTCTGGGCAGAAGCCCATCTTATTCATCTTGGGTTCCCTGACTGGAGTACAGGGCAACAGCTGATACTCAAAAATGCCCGCTGACTCATGGTGGAGCAAACTACAAAGGAAAGTCTTTCTGAGGCAGAAAGCCTGCAGGGGAGAGGAAACGGGCAGAGACAGAATAAATCAAGCTGTTCTCCAGTGAGCCAGGAAGCAGGAATCACCCCCCATACCAGCCTACAAGAGCAGCGCCGAGGGGACAAGTCTGATGAGAAAGAGGAAATAAGTATGTATGGACAGGCAGTCATTGCTCAGGGAATGAAGCAAATGGAAGAAATCAAGCAAAAGAAAATGAAAGCATTTTTAAAAAGCAGAACATATGTGAGTGAGCAGCGGAAGCGGAACAAATGTAGCAAAAATAGTTTCTGACCTGAAAAAGAGTGAGATCATCTCATTTTGCCTCCCCACTGGCCCCCGGGTCACTGCAGAGGTCTGGGGGGTTTTCTCAGGGGACAGCTTCACTGACCGCTGGAGCTGCAAATCTGGCAAAGCCCAAAGGGCAGGCAAAGGGGTCCCTAGACCGTGCTACCCACCTCTCCATTGGCATCACAGGCCGTGTGAGTGTAGAAGTAATCTTTATCTGTGCAGGCTGGCCGAGCTTTGCAGGTGGAGGATCCTTTCTCTAAATGGCAGAAGCAAGGACAAATATTTGAAGTGAAGAAAGCAGAGCTCTTGACCACTTGCACACAATGCTGTAACACCCCAGACCCTGGGGTGAAGCACAGCACAGATCTTGCAGAAAGTAGACAGTGTTGCACACACACCTTCCCTCTGCCCGAGTGGCTTCGTTTCCAGTCCCTGAAGACCTGTTCAGATATCCGCTTTGCTTCCTTCCCTGATACTGATGAGAAACCACTGGGCCCACACTGTGGAGCAGGGCAGGGGAGGCAGGCTGGCCAGAGGACCAGTGAGGGGGAAGGTGGCTGGAAGGAGCATCTGCAGATTTCTTACCACTAGCCCAATTCCCTGGAACCTGCCGTCTTCCAGGTGCCTCAGAACCCTGACTATGTGGGTGGTTTTTCTACTCCTAAAGGGTTGAAGCAAAACATAGGAAAGCTTAGGACAGTGCTCTGAATTTTCTCTTAATATGTGCCTAGAATGAAGGCCTCCCATCGCTTCATTTCCTCTTCTCCATTCAACCATCCTACAGAAATAAAGTGATGGTTTAATCCCACTCTTACCACTTTGTCCACCCACAGTCTTCATAGGGCTCTCTTTAAGCCTTGACCTGGACTTAATGAAAATGTTATGAACTATCATTTTATTTACTTTACTTTCTGCATGTTCTTATATCTAGGTTGGTTTTGCTTTAACCCTATAGAACCTCTGGATAGAAACAACTGTTTCAATGAATCCCTCTTTATTTTTTAAATGATGGTAAACTTTATTTTAAAATATTGATTATTTATTTGGTTGTGTCAAGTCTTAGCTGTGGCATGCAGGATCTTTAGTTGCGGCATGTGGGATCTAGTTCCCTGACCAGGGATCGAACCCAGGCCCCCTGCATTTTGAGCACAGAGTCTTAGACACTCGACCACCAGAGAAGTCCCTGAATCCCTCTTTAAATCAATGGATTTTACCTTTTTTTGAATTACAAATACTTTTCAGAGTTTGAAAAAAAAGAACTGTTTTCCTGTATCCTGAAAAATATACCTAATTCATACAATTTTTTAAATTAATTAATTTTAATCGGAGGCTAATTACTTTACAATATTGTAGTGGTTTGTGCCATACATTGACATGAATCAGCCATGGGTGTACATGTGTTCCCCATCCTGAACCCCCCTTCTCACCTCCCTCCCCATCCCATCCCTCAGGGTCATCCCAGTGCACCGCCCCGAGAATCCTGTCTCATGCATCAAACCTGGACTGGTGATCTATTTCACATATGATAATATACATGTTTCAATACTATTCTCTCAAATCATCCCACTCTCGTCTTTTCCCACAGAGCGCAAAAGTCTGTTCTTTACATCTGTGTCTCTTTTGCTGTCTCGCATATAGGGTCATTGTTACCACCTTTCTAAATTCCATATATATACATAAATATACTGTATTGGTGTTTTTCTTTCTGACTTACTTTACTATGTTAATAGGCTCCGGTTTCATCCATCTCATTAGAACTGATTCAAATGCATTCTTTTTAATAGCTGAGTAATACTCCATTTTGTATATGTACCACAGCTTTCTTATCCATTCATCTACCAATGGACATCTAGGTTCCATGTCCTGGCTATTATAAACAGTGCTGCAATGAACATTGGGGTACATGTGTCTCTTTCAATTCTGGTTTCTTCAGTATGTTTGCCCAGCAGTGGGACTGCTGGGCTGTATGGCAGCTCTATTTCCAGTTTTTTAAGGAATCTCTACACTGTTCTGGAGAAGGCAATGGCACCCCACTCCAGTACTCTTGCCTGGAAAATCCCATGGACGGAGGAGCCTGGTAGGCTGCAGTCCATGAGGTCACTAAGAGTCGGACACGACTGACTGACTTCACTTTCACTTCTCACTTTCATGCATTGGAGAAGGAAATGGCAACCCACTCCAGTGTTCTTGCCTGGAGAATCCCAGGGACAGGGGAGCCTGGTGGGTTACCGTCTATGGTCGCACAGAGTCGGACACGACTGAAGCGACTTAGCAGCAGCAGCAGCTACACTGTTCTCCATAGTGGCTGTACTAGTTTGCATTCCTACCAAGAGTGTAAGAAGGTTCCCTTTTCTCCACATCCTCTAATTCATACAATTTTTTAAAAATTTCCAGGGAATTCAATTTCTCCAGAGTGAAAGCCATTGCTTTATAGAGTGCCAGGACAATACTGCTCCGACTGCTACTGTCCCTGGTATGACTGCTGTGTCGCCTGCAGGTAAGCAGGTGACGATGGTGAGACCTTCTCTCTATGTATTGCTTGACGAGCATTTTAGTAGAATGGAATGAGATTTTTAAGTCAGACAGATCTGGATTTGGATCCTGCCTAATCACTTAGTAGCTGTGTCACTTCTGGCAAGTTACTTAACCTCTCTGAACCTTTGTGCTTCCAGGGAATTCAATTTCTCCAGAGTGAAAGCCATTGCTTTATAGAGTGCCAGGACAATACTGCTCCGACTGCTACTGTCCCTGGTATGACTGCTGTGTCGCCTGCAGGTAAGCAGGTGACGATGGTGAGACCTTCTCTCTATGTATTGCTTGACGAGCATTTTAGTAGAATGGAATGAGATTTTTAAGTCAGACAGATCTGGATTTGGATCCTGCCTAATCACTTAGTAGCTGTGTCACTTCTGGCAAGTTACTTAACCTCTCTGAACCTTTGTGCTCTCAACCTGTACAGCAAGAAGAGTAACATCTGCCTTGCTGGAATCAGCACATACCTGACACATTGTAAGTAGGAACTTGCTAAATGCTGGTAACTATTATCACCTGGATTTTTAAGATAACTTTTTATTTGGTAACCATCATGGGACTTTTAATAAGCATTAAAGTTTCCCTTCTTTCCAGTTAAGGCTTATTTCTCAACTGGCCCTTTCTTCCCAAGGCAACAAATGAGTTTCTAGATCTGAGAATCTCCTATCACCATGTTGTTGGTCTGCACTGGGGCCTCTTCTGTCCCCATCTTGTTATCCTGGGTGAGAGGAAGCTACTGGCTGAGAAGCAGCTGGGGTCTTCTGAGGTCATTTACTCAGTTAAGCAAGGGCCTATTTCAACATAAGGGGATCCAGGGACCCAGCCAGGAGAAATTTGGGGGGAGATGCTGAAAACAAATCAATTCCCAGGACCTTGCATATTAGATTTAGCAAATTGCAAGTTACATGTTAGAAAGTGTATTCCACATAAGCACCTTTCTCTGCTTATCAAATATTTATTCAAACTGACACCCCAGCTCCAGGGTTCAGCAAAAATGGTCCAGCTGTTTACACACTGACAACTGCTAGACTGGTTTTAATAAATGATTAACCCAAATGCTGAGCCAGACCTCACTTTCCTAGCTCAGGTTTCATCAAGGTGTTAAAACTGGGGACTGGTCAAGTTTGAAAGATTGGCCTAGATGTTTGGTGAGAAAATGAAATGTGATTCCTGTAGGATTGCTACTGCTAAGTCACTTCAGTCGTGTCCAACTCTGTGCAACCCCATACACAGCAGCCCACCAGGCTCCCCCAGTCCCTGAGATTCTCCAGGCAAGAACACTGGAGTAGGTTCCTGTAGGATTGGCCCTGGGCAAAACTGTATGAAGATAAAGTTTATTTTGGGGGGCTCCACCTGCTCTTTTTGCATCTTCTTCCCACCTCCAGAAGTACAACCTTCTCATTCTGATCCTTTTTATCCAAAGAAAACATTTCCACTGACCATTTAAGTACGTAATGAACACAAAACTCAGCTCTGACCCCAGCACAGACTCTGGGCGAATCCCTAACCTCTCTATTGTTGTTTAGTTGCTAAGTCATGTTTGACTCTTTGCGACCCCGTATACTGTAGCCTGCCAGGCTCCTCTGTCCATGGGATTTTCTAGGCAAGAATAGTGGAATAGGTTGCCGTTTCCTTCTCCAGGGGATCTTCTGACCCAGGGATCAAACCTGAGTTTCCTGAATTGACAGGCAGGTTCTTTACCACTGAGCCACCAGGGAACTTTTCTGAGCTTCTGTTTATTCATTTGTAAATGAGGAAATCATTCCTGCACTGTGCTATGAGTATAAATGAGATCGTTTTGTAAACTGTAAAGTATTGTACCAGTGACTTATTATTGTTACCTATACTCAGAGTGTTGTCACAGTAGAAGAAGACTGCTGGGACAGGCCTTAATGCAAATGAATAAATAAAACTAGTTCTTACTACATGCCAGACAGTGTTCTAAATTCTTTGCTTTCACCAATCCACACAATGACACTATGAGGTAGATACAATTATTATCATTCCCATTCTGGAGGTGAGAAAACTGAGGCACAGGCAAGTGATTTGCCCAAGGTGGCACAGCTAGTAAGTGGTGGAGCAGGGATTTGACCTGTAATGATTTTGTTCTTGGAGCCCATGCTCTGAAACGCTATGCTATTCTACTAGGAAATGAGTCCCTAGTATTGAACATAACACAAAGAAATTAACCCTAGTTATGAAATTTAAGCTATCAGTAACAAAGACACTGTTCATCACAGCTTTGACCTTGACATCTCCACCCCCATCCACTCCTCCTTACTCTAGGTCCTGGATATGGACAATGGCGCCTGCTGAAAGAAACCTGACTGTGGTCTCTGTCTCCAGCTCTTCCTTTCCTCATACCTTTCCAAATGGCAACCAGAGTGGACTTCAAAAGTACAAGCCAGATTATGTCATTCTCCAGTTTTAAATTCTTGAATGTCTTCCACTGCTGATAGGATCAAATCCCAGTTCTGTGGCAGTGACACAGAAGGGTTCATCCATAACCTGTTCCCTGCCTACCTATTAGCCTTCAATGCTAATTCTCTCCAAGTAAGCTCCAGTCATGCTGAGTTACCCCTGGATCCCTGAGCCTTCTGGCCGTGGCTCCTTCCAGAACATCCTGCCTCCATCAATCTTTCAAAACAGTTATCTTTCAAGGCCACACCTAGTGCAGCCTTTCCTCCCTCCCCAGAGAGGACTGACCACTGCCCTCTTTTGCTTCCACATGTTACACTCAACACTCCTATTTCAGCACCTCCTGTACTGAGGAGTTACTACACTTGGTGTTTTTTTTCAACCACGTTTCCACTTTTAACATAAGCTGGAGGGCAGGTTCCAGCTCTAACCCCAGCCTAAGCCCTAGCACTCAGCCTGGTGAGCACTAGGAATATATTTACAAATGAAAGACTAGCCGGTCACAGGGCCTCCTGTCCCTCCCTTCATGCACATTCCACCATAGGCTCTCATCATACTCTGCATTTTTGAAATCTCCCACTGACTCTGTATTCTGGAAGAATCAAGTCCCCAAGAAATTCTTTGTACCCCTGATTTGGACATATTCTTCATAGTAAAAACTCACTTTCCAGTCAAAGGGGTGGATTGAGAAATCAATGGCAAAAGAAGACTAGATGGCAAGAATATAAACTCCCAAAGTAATACTTTCATAACAGCTCTGTGGATAGACATCCATTTACACAGCATTGATCAAAACGCCTGTAGGCATTTTTTTTCTAGAACCACCTTGCCCTTCAAATCCTGTAGCACAGAGGGGCTGGAAAGGGAGCTGGAGAAAATGACTAACAAAGGCTGCTATTGACAGAGCAGGGAAGAGAAATAAGAAATTCAAGTGAAAAAACAGGAATTTAGACTTAAAGATAAAAACTTCCCCTAAGAGCTAAACATCTCTGTTTTTGCTGAAACCTACACTCATTGGGCAAGATCTGAGTAGATAAACAGGACTTTTGTTTTAGGATTGCTGTAGAAATAAGCAGTTCACAAGGTCAGTGGCGGGTCTTGGCTGAGCAAACATGCACTGAAATGCAAGTGCGAAGGGTGGGTGTGTCTGTGTAAAGATAGCGGGGAGGTCTGCTTACGAGAGGGCCTTGAGCTCGGTTTATGTATATTGTTTAGATCCTAAGATGTGTCTCTTTTGCCACCTCATGGACAATAGCCCACCAGGCTCCTCTGTCCATGGGGTTTCCCGGCAAGAAGACTGGAGTGGGTTGCCATTTCCTTCTCCAGGGGATCTGCCCAAGCCAGGGATCAAACCTGCATCTCCTGCCTTGGCAGACAGGTTCTTTACCACTGAGCCATCAGGGGAGCCTGGATTTGTATACAGTTCTGTGTGAAAAAGGAAAACTGGAATAGTTATGAGCATTTGCAGGGGAAAGGGGAGGACTCTTTCTCTCTCCCTATCTGTTTGTTTCAGAACCTGCCTTGGAGATTGGTCCCTGGGCTATTGTCTGAGCACAGGGCCCTCTGGGGACACCGCCCATCTTATATCAGAGCCCTGGTGCTCCAAGATCCTCTCAAGTAGCCAGGTTCCATTTCTCAAGTTGGGCTGCTTCAGGCAGTTATCCAGGAACTGCAGAAATAGGCTGCTATTTGCTGTCATCTTATCTTAAGAGGAGTGGTTTTCAAATTATGTTCCAAGGAACCTTGGATTTTTTGACAAGGCCTGCTTTAAATTCAGTGGATGCTTTGAGTTCAATGGATAAAAGATTATAGCTTCTTGCTATCAAAATGTTTTACACATCAATACAACCTCATAGCTCTTCTAAATTAACTGATAATAATTGTTATAAATTTAAAAACATAAATTTATACCTCTTTACTGTATATAATATTTATAATCTTATTTAAGGTTTTATTAAAAAACAAAAAACAATTGCAACCCCTTTCCCTAGCTTTTCTAATTCCTCTAATTCTGAGTTGCTTTTTCTTTTTGCTATGGTACCCTGCACTTTTTGCTGTCTAATATACAATACACTTTATTACATGTTTATTATTTATTTATTATAGTTATTACTTATTCCATTTACATTCCAGGATGTAAATTCTATGAAGACAGAAAGTGAAAATGTTAGTCGCTCATTTGTGTCCGACTCTTTGCGAGTTGGACTGTAGCCTGCCAGGCTCCTTGTCCATGTAGTTCTCCGCAGGAATACTGGAGTGGGCTGCCATTCCCTTCTCCAGAGGCTCTTCCTGACCCAGGAATCAAACCCGGTCTCCTGCGTTGCAAGCAGATACTTTACTAACTGAGCTACCAGGGAAGAGCAAGGGATCCTTGGCTAATTTGTTTACTGATGTATTCCAAACACCTAGAATAAGGCCTGGCGGATAGTAGTGGCTTGATAAATACTTATTGAATTATTTCATTTCAAGAGTGATTGGTAGATTAGCCAGACTCTTCCAGGGCCCAGAAAGCAAGGGCTCTAGAAGAATCATCTTCGGCTTGGCCACAAGGATGGTTTATACACATCTCCCACTCCCCCTACCCCACCTCCCCCACTGCTCCTGAAACACCAAACTCTGCCTGCCCTCACCTGAATATTTGTCAGGGTCACACTGGTGGCAGGAAGTTTCTCCCTTATTGGAATAAAAATTGGCTGGGCATAGTTTGCAGGAAGAGGAGCCCTGCTGGTCTGCGTACGTGCCAGGTTTGCAGGGGAAGCATTCTGAAGTGTAGGCCACCCCTGGGGAGGAAGAACAACACAGAAAGGCAAGGATTGAGCCTGGAGACTGAGACCTTGGGGACTAACTCCACCCTCCCTGCAGAAGTCAGCATCAGACCCCAGAGCCAACCCCATTGTCGACAATCCGTACCTGTTATGGCAACGTTTCTCACCAGCACGGGCTTGGAGACTTTGGACCACACTGAGTAGGCTGTGGTTCTCCAGTAGAGGACGTTATTGCCTCGATTTAGCTCGACCTAAAAACCACAAACAGGAAAGAGTTCACTCACAGAGACAGATGCTGCTGGCCCATTGCATCAGCCTCCTGGGGGACCCCTCCCGCTGCAGCCTGCAGGGCAGCTCCTGTTCGGCTCCTCTCCCTCCGCCCCCTCAGCACCGCCCTTCTGCCCCCTTGGCTCAGTTCCTCTCTCCTTCGAAGCCTCCTCCTCCAGCTCTCTCAATCTCCTCTCCCTTGTCTCCCTCAATCACGTCATGAGCATTTCTGCGGTGAGACCAGTGAAGGGACCTGAAGATACTGACAACAGCAAGGCGGAATCTCCCTCCTTTTTCTTCTCTGGTTCTGTTTATCCATGCCCAGCCCCAGGAAACAGGGCCCTTTAAACTTGCAGAGCTCTGGTCCTTGGGGTCAAGCCAGAGGAGCGAGTCAGTTCACATCCATATTATGTCAACTCACGAGAAGAGAAACTACAGCATCCTCATGCCAGGCTCCTGCCCTCCAAGGAGAGAAGGGTGGAGGCCCAGACTGGGAGGAAGAGGCCTTTGTCCTTGGTCCCTCTTCTGGGGTCTTTAGGGAGAGGCTTTGGTCCCTCTTTTCTGGGGTCTCTAGGGAGAAGGCTGCTTTGATACTCACACTGTGAAATTCCCATCCTTTCTCTGTGGTTTTCATCCACCTCGAGTCATCTGCATTGGGCTGGCACTGGTCATTCTGAACCTGAGGCAGCAGGAATTTGAGATCAGAGTCTCAGCTATCTAAGGAAACAAGCGTCTTACCCCACAAAGCACCAGCCCTCCACAGGGCCCCTCTTATGGGAGAGAGACAGCTCAGAACTCAGGAGCCTTGAAGTAGGGCAGGAGCTAGTTACACACACAGGATGTCAGTCCATTGACACTAAAGAAATTTCGCAGAACTCAGAGCTGTTTTCATGCTGGAACACAGGAAAGCACCTAGGACTCCCCCAGACTGTATTGTTCCCCAGCAGGGTCCTCTGACTTCCACCTTTTCTTTAACTCTTGAAGCTTCAGCTCATTTTGACCACAGTTCTCTCTAGAGAGAAAAACGACTGTGAAAATTTCCCAAGCGAGACTGTGTGTGATTTCTGTAAATGCAGCTGAGCCTTATAGGGTCTTTACCTCCCCACTTCCCACCTCCCCACCTCCCCCGGCCCCTTTGCCCCCAAGACAGGGGCTTACAAAAAACTCGAAGATGATGCTGGAGTCTGGGTAGTAGTATTCAAAGCTAACAGTGCCAGACTGCTTCAGGTTGACAGCATACATCAGCGTGGCCGTGCACTCGTCTGTGTTGGAGGCGATATAGTCTCCTAGTGGAACCCACTTGGACCTGTGAGGAAACAGGAGCCAAGTTCACAGTCAGGAGGCCAGCCCACCAGGGCTTACGCGGTCTCAGATCTCATGTCCTGCTAGGTCTCTGCAGAATTTCAGACTGGTGATTCATAAGCAGAAGCTTACACCTGAAAATGCTCAGTGAAGAATGACCTCTAGGTCAATGAGCCTGGAGGTACAGCCAAGAGGAAGTCAGGGAGGTGCACTCCCGCATTACATAGAACTACCCAGAAGATAGATGGCAGGCAATATTGTTCAGGTGAGGAGTTGGGGGTTGGGGGGTAGATAACATTTATTGGTTGCTTATTATCTCCAAGATAATGAACTACATATTTTGTGTTCATGATTTCTTTTCGTCAGTAAGAGGAAGTGCAATTTTGTCCCCATTTAATGGATATAAAACTGAGGCTTGTTGAGTGTCTTGCCCAATATAACACAGCCAGCAAGTGACAGGGCTGAGATTCAATCCCAGGTCTGCCTAAATCAAAGTTGTCAAAGAAAGTAGATAAAGCTGTTTTGTAGAACTTAGAAATCCATCCAGTCTAATCCATCTGTTTTTTGTTTGTTTGGGTTGTTTGTTTGTTTTTTAATGTCCACTTTTAGATGCTACTAGGAACTTGTTTTATGGGAAGGGGGAAGGGAGAAGGCATGTTGATTTTATTTTCTAAGTATCTCTATTCTGTCTACCCTACCCAAGGGCTCTTCGTTGTCCTCCCCATATACCCTTCAGCTATGAATCAATCCCAACCCACCTCCCCGCATCGTCCTACCTCCTCCAATCCCTTCTCCACAGTGTGGCTGGAGGGAGCATCCAGAACGAAAATCAGCCCATGTCACTCCCCGCCTGACACTGCGGCTGTGTTGCCCCCAGCTGCACTCAGTCTGTGGCTCCCTGTTGCCCTCAGGATAGTTTACAAACCCCTCACCCACTCGCTATACTCACCCTACAGAATTTCTTTCTTCTGCGAAACTTTCTCTCACCTCTGGGGCTTCCCATGAACTGTTCTCTCCTTCAACAAACTTCCTCCTCCCTCCACCTATTGAATTCCTGCTCACGTCTCAGAATAATCTTTTTTTTTTTTTTGTCAAAGTGCACAGCATGTGGGATCTTAGTTCCCTGACCAGGAATTAAACCTGCTTCCCTTGCATTGAAAGCTCAGAATCTTAACCGCTGGACCACCAGGGAAGTCCTCATGTCTCAGAATAAATGTCACCTAATCTGAGAAGTCGGGGGCTGCCCGGTGTCCCGGCCCGGTGAGCGCCTTCCCGACCCGGCCCCTCTCCCGGCTCCCTCCCCTCGCGGGGGTCTTCCGGCTCGCGCCTCTCCACCCCCCTCCCTGCTTATGCGAAGAGTTGACTCATTGGAAAAGACCCTGATGCTGGGAGGGATTGGGGGCAGGAGGAGAAGGGGACGACCGGGGATGAGATGGCTGGATGGCATCATGGACTCAATGGACGTGAGTCTGAGTGAACTCCGGGAGTTGGTGATGGACAGGGAGGCCTGGCGTACTGCGATTCATGGGGTCGCAAAGAGTCGGACACGACTGCGCGACTGAACTGAACTGAATCTGAGAAGTCCTCCTTGACCTGCCTGTGCTACGTGTGCACTCAGCTCTTACTGCTTCCCTCTCATGATCACAGTTCAGTTCAGTCACCTTATGCGAAGAGTTGACTCATTGGAAAAGACCCTGATGCTGGGAGGGATTGGGGGCAGGAGGAGAAGGGGACGACCGAGGATGAGATGGCTGGATGGCATCATGGACTCAATGGACGTGAGTCTGAGTGAACTCCGGGAGTTGGTGATGGACAGGGAGGCCTGGCGTACTGCGATTCATGGGGTCGCAAAGAGTCGGACACGACTGCGCGACTGAACTGAACTGAATCTGAGAAGTCCTCCTTGACCTGCCTGTGCTACGTGTGCACTCAGCTCTTACTGCTTCCCTCTCATGATCACAGTTCAGTTCAGTTCAGTCGCTCAGTCGTGTCCGACTCTTTGCGACCCCATGAACCGCAGCACACCAGGCCTCCCTGTCCATCACCATCTCCCAGAGTCCACCCAAACCCATGTCCATTGAGTCAGTGATGACATCCAGCCATCTCATCCTTCTCCTCCTGTCTTCAATCTTTCCCAGCATCAGGATCTTTTCCAATGAGTCAGCTCTTCACATCAGGTGGCCAAAGTATTGGAGTTTCAGCTTCAACATCAGTCCTTCCAATGAACACCCAGGACTGATCTGTAGGATGGACTGGTTGGATCTCCTTGCAGTCCAAGGGACTCTCGAGTCTTCTTCAACACCACAGTTCAAAAGCATCAATTCTTCAGCGCTCAGCTTTCTTCACAGTCCAACTCTCACATCCATACATGACCACTGGAAAAACCACAGCCTTGACTAGATGGACCTTTGTTGACAAAGTAATGTCTCTGCTTTTTAATATGCTGTCTAGGTTGGTCACAACTTTCCTTCCAAGGAGTAAAATCCTATTGTATTTCATTTAAACATGTGAAATATCCAAGACCTGCCACCTTGCTTAAGATATGCTACACAGGGATTTCTCTGGTGGTCCAGTGGTTAAGAATTCACCTCCCAGTGCAGGTGATGTGGGTTGGATCCCTGGTCAGGGAACTAAGATCCCAGATGCTGCAGAGCAACTAAGCCCATACTCCACAACTACTGAGCCCATGAGCTCTGAAGCCCACGTGCCACAACTAGAGAGTCGATGGGCCACAATGAAAGATCCCACATGACCCAATGAAGATTCTGTGTGCCACATCTAAGACCCAGTGCAGCCAAATAAACAAGTATTTTAAAAAAGAAATAAAGGCAACACAGCAGAAGCCTTCGTGTTCCCCTAGCTAGTTTCAACCCCATCTACGTCACACAAGCCTTTTCCCACTGCAAAGTAACCACTTTCTGGAATCTGGTGCTTAATAGCCCCATGTAGTTCTCTGCCCTTTACTAATCGTGTATGTATCTCTCGACAATATACGGTATGATATTGCTTTGCATATTTTTAAACCTGTGTAGATGGTATCATACTCATGGATTCTGACACTTGCTTTTCTTTCTTTGGCATGTATAGTGATCATGGAACTCATTGATATTCACACATGAATAAAAGCTCTTCCTTCAGTTTCACTCGTACATAAGATTGCTTTCTGTGGTTCACCCATATTTATTTATGTGCTACTTGTTGATGGGCATTTAGGTTGTTTCCAACTTTTTGCTTTGTGCACACTCTTTTAGGAACATTCTGGCTGGTCTCCTACACATGTCTGAGTAGAAAGCCTGGCAGAGGGGAGGGTGGGGGGTAGAACACTGGGTCACAGGGTTTGTGAACCTCCAACTTCACCAGCTACAGCGGTGTTATGCCCCAGAGTAGCTGTTATCAACTACACCCACCTGCAGAAAACTCCTGCAACCTCCCCACATTTAGAATGGTCAGATTTTACATTGTTGCTAGTATGATAGAACATGGTGTCTCCCTGGGCTATAAATCTTACTTCCTTGATTGTTAGTGAGGTTGAACATCTTATCTCATCCCTTCTGATCACACTTTAATACTTCTTGAATTGCTTATCTTCCTGCCTGGCTGTTGATGCTGTGAGGGCAGAGGCCAAACTTAATTTGCTCACTTCTGTGTCATCAGCACCAAGCCATGGATCTGGCACGAGAGAGGGACTCAGGGCATTAAACAGATGAATGTAAGAGGCGGTGATAAAAGACAATTGCGCTATTTCACCACTCTGCCTGAGACCAGAGCTGGTCGCCAATGACTAATAATGACCAGTTATGGTTCCCAATCCTCATCACCGATTCGATGGGCATGAGTCTGAGCCAGCTCCAGGAGATGGTGAAGGACAGGGAAGCCTGGTGGGCTGCAGTCCATGGGGTCACAAAGGGTCAGACGTGACTGAGCGACTGAACAATGACAAGGGAACCTGAGATTAATTCACTGTTTTCCCCCTGTGTTTGTCAGAATAATATGGTACTTCCAGCTCTTCAACAGTTAGTGTTATTCTCAAGTGAAAACATATCCAAAATGCCTCAGCTGAGCTCATTCAAGATACCCAGCTAACCTAGCGGTATTGATTTCTCCTTGTTAAAAGAGACAGCACTGAAAGCTGATGTGCTCCATGGCATCAGCTATAAATAACTCCTGAAGGTGGATGAATAATTAAAAGGATGCCATAAATGGGTTACATTTGCAAAATGCATTACAATTCTGACTCTTGTCAGAGCTGTTCCTAGTGAAGATCATTTCATGTTTAATAATAACAATCTGTCTTGATTGATTTCTAATGCCAGGAATTGCTCCAGATCTTTCCAAGACTGCAAATCTTTCCAAGTATCATCTCATTTCCACCTTGCATGCATATGTGCTAAGTCACTTCAGTCGTGTCCGACTCTGTGATGCTATGGACTATAGTTCACCAGGCTCCTCTGTCCATGGGACTTTCCAGGCAAGAATACTGGAGTAGGTTGCCATTTCCTCCTCCAGGGGATTTTCCCGACCAAGAGATTGAACAACATGTCTTCTTGTGTCTCCTGCACTGTAGACTTATTCTTTACTCTTGAGCCATTGGGGAAGCCCTTTGACTCATAATACTGAACTTCAGTTCAGTTCAGTTCAGTCGCTCAGTCGTGTCTGACTCTTTGCGACCCCATGAATTGCAGTACGCCAGGCCTCCCTGTCCATCACCAACTCCCGGAGTTCACTCAGACTCACGTCCATTGAGCCCATGATGCCATCCAGCCATCTCATCCTCTGTCGTCCCCTTCTCCTCCTGCCCCCAATCCCTTCCAGCATCAGGGTCTTTTCCAATGAGTCAACTCTTCGCATAAGGTGCCCAAAGTACTGGAGCTTCAGTTTTAGCATCATTCCTTCCAAAGAAATCCCAGGGTTGATCTCCTTCAGAATGGACTGGTTGGATCTCCTTGCAGTCCAAGGGACTCTCAAGAGTCTTCTCCAACACCACAGTTCAAAAGCATCAATTCTTCTGCGCTCAGCCTTCTTCACAGTCCAACTCTCACATCCATACATGACCACAGGAAAAACCATAGCCTTGACTAGACGGACCTTAGTCGGCAAAGTAATGTCTCTGCTTTTGAATATACTATCTAGGTTGGTCATAACTTTTCTTCCAAGGAGTAAGCGCCTTTTAATTTCATGGCTGCAGTCACCATCTGCAGTGATTTTGGAGCCCAAAAAAACAAAGTCTGACACTGTTTCTACTGTTTCCCCATCTATTTCCCATGAAGTGATGGGACCAGATGCCATGATCTTCATTTTCTGAATGTTGAGCTTTAAGCCAACTTTTTCACTCTCCTCTTTCACTTTCAACAAGAGGCTTTTTAGCTCCTCCTCACTTTCTGCCATAAGGGTGGTGTCATCTGCATATCTGAGGTTATTGATATTCCTCCTGGCAATCTTGATTCCAGCTTGTGTTTCTTCCAGTCCAGCGTTTCTCATGATGTACTCTGCATATAAGTTAAATAAGCAGGGTGACAATATACAGCCTTGACAGACTCCTTCTCCTATTTGGAACCAGTCTGTTGTTCCATGTCCAGTTCTAACTGGTGCTTCCTGACCTGCATACAGATTTTTCAAGAGGCAGGTCAGGTGGTCTGGTATTCCCATCTCTTTCAGAATTTTCCACAGTTGATTGTGATCCACACAGTCAAAGGCTTTGGCATAGTCAATAAAGCAGAAATAGATGTTTTTCTGGAACTCTAAATAATACTGAACTCTAAAATAACATAAACATTGGACTGTTAAAAGACCTGCTGCCTGGCTCAGACAATGGTGTTTCTAGGATATTTAAGTATATGAATGGGAGACATTACTCTAACCTTTAAAAATTCAGATGTAATACAATTAATTTTTTTTATCCTTTTGATTGGGTATAAGAGAAACTTTCATATACTTTTCTCCTATATTCTTTGTCAATATTTAACAAAGAGTAGCGGACGATTGTCTTTTACATCCATGCAACACCCACTCCCCACTTTTCCTCTCTAAGACCTAAGTATTGTCTTGAACACACTAAATGTTATTTGAAAGCGGCAGCATGGGGCAGTGGAAAGCTTGGGACTGAGGATGAATTCTAGTCTCCCCAGTTGTAAGCTGGATAACAAAGGACAAGTCATTTAACCTCTCTGAGCCTCCAGTTCCAAATCTGTGTAATGGGAACAATAAAACCTGTTTCACCCTCACAAGGGTTCTCATAAGGATTAGAAAAAATAATGTATGCAAAGCATCTAGAATAGTGCCTGAACCAAGGTACATCATTTATTCTTATCCTTAAATATGTATAGAATAAGGATAAGGATAAGGGCAGCTCACACATTCTGTAAGCACCTTGGGCTGAGTTTTTCAATTACTGAAAAGATCGTCTTCTGAATTGGAGAATTCTTTGGTTACCGGGGTCTCAAAGGGTTTGGAACATCTCAGCCATGACTGACCAAAGCTCTGGTCCTACTTTATCCCTTCAAACTCATAAACTCAGGATTAGGAGACCAGATTTAGAAGTTGACACCAAAGCCAGGAAGATACTCGAGGCTTCGCACATAGTGTTGCAATCAAATTAAGGAAGTGTTTTGGCGGATCCAAAATTCCATGGTAGAATTCAATTGGATTTTGTCCTAAACAGACTGGGCCATATGACCCTTTTCCATCTTATCAATGTCTAGTTCCTGGTGGTTTTCACCTGTCACAAGTGCTTATCAGTCGCTGGTAAGTTTAGGGCAGTAAGGCTGGGCTGAGGTGGGCATCACATCCTGCAGTCCAGTCCTGCTCCAAGGAGAAGGAGAGGAGGCTGTGGAGTGCTCTCTGCAGCCCCTTCCCCAGCTTGGGGAGCAGGGAGGTGAGGGGCTAAGGAGGAGAGGCAGAGGGAGAGGGGCGACTCACAAAGTACAGTTTTCGGTGGACTCCAAGGTGTTGTCCTCGATCTCCATGTTGGTTGACAGGCTGGCAAAGCCATGGGGCAGCTCATCCCACTCATCAAACCGGATGCCTGTGCCAAGGGAGTAGCGGCCCTCAGCACACGGCTTACACGACTGGTCCTTCATGTCCAGAAACTCTCCGGCTTTGCAAGAGAAGGCTGGAACACAACAGCGGGGACAAGGGCAGGTAGTGAGGCTGTTGCCACCTAGGAGAAGTGGGCGGGTGTGGGCATCCTAGAGGGGGGAGCAGAGGATGGAGACCTAAGGGTTTCACGCACTAAGACCTAGAGCCGTGGTGCATCTCCTATGACCCCACTTGCATGGACTGTCCAGAACAGGCAAATCCATGGAGACAGACAGTAGATCTGGGGGCCAGGGACTTGGGGGAGGGGCATGGGGACAGATGGCTAATGGATACGAAGTTTCTTTCTGGGGTGGTAAAAATATTCTGAGATTAGGTAGTGGTGATAGTTAGGTAATTCTGTGAATATTCTAAAAACCACCGAATTTTAGAACTTACAGGGGTGAATCATCATTGATTTATCCATTGGCTGTGCCATATGGCTTGTGGGATCTTAGTTTCTCCACCAGGGATTGAACCTGGGGCATGGCAATGAAGGCATGGAGTCCTAACCACTGGACTGCCAAGGAATTCCCAAAGCCGTTATTAACAACAACAACAGAAAAGATCTAGGACCTTGTTACAGGACTTTGGGCTGTTATTCTCATTTCCTGAGGGGTACCCTCTGCCATTTTGAGAGCTCTCCAGTAAAAGAGGGTACCAGAGTCTCTCGTTCTGACCCCTCTGCAGGGCACCTGGCCTTTTGGCCTTGGATTTCCTGTTGTCTCTGGCCTCTGTCTTCTCCTTTCTGGTCCCACTGCCACCATGCGAGTTGGGATTATTGTGTTCTGTTAGGTGAGCTCAGCCATTGCAATGTCCTCCTAACTAGTTGTCTGTTTCTTGTTTTTGCTCATTCTATGGTCAGAAGTATCTTCCTAAAATACTGATACATCCTTATTTCTTTTTAAAATTTATTTATGTTTGGCCATCTCTCGTGGCCACAGCCGGGGCAACTCTTCTAGTTGTGGTGCATGGATTCTCGTTACAGTGGCTTCTCTTGTTGCAGAGCATGGGGTGCAGGCGAGCAGACTTCAGTAGCTGAGGTGCAAAGGCTCAGTAGTTGTGGTGCACAGGCTTAGCTGCCTTGCAGCATGTGGGATCTTCCCAGTCCGGGGACTGAACCCATGACCCCTGCATTGGCAGGTGGATTCCTAACCACTGAACCACCAGAGAAGCCCATACTACTATTTCTGTTATTTAAAAGATAATCAGGCACCACCCACAAACTTTTGGTTATAGGCGTAAGCTCTCAACCTGGCATTTGAAGTCTTTATAATTTTCCCCCAACCTAACCCCAACCAGCTTAATCTGGCACCCCAGACCCTTCTCCCCCCAACTCCCATCCATCCCCTCCCTGTGTTGTCTCCACCTCAGGCCACATGCTCTTCTCTGAATGTGTCTGATGTTCTCCCACCTCCAAGCTTTTGCTTGAGTGGTTCTCCCAGCTGTTTCTGATCCCTAAGCATCCATAAGGCCCATTCTTTTCACCTCATATAACACATCATATTGATGTGTGCCTCCTACCAGGCTCTGAGCTCCTCCAGGCATGGTGGCTCAGCAACCAGCACAGCCACAGCAGGACCTCCACTAAGGTTTGCTGAAAAAATGAATGAATAAACGGATGTCTGCTCCTCCCACCAGACTGTACGCTTCTGAAGGCAGAGGCTGTGCCTTATTTATCTTTGTGGTTCACATTGCAGGTGCACATATTAAGAACACTGGCCAAGTTTACTGAAGATGGCTCATTTGTTTCTGTTAATCACACCTCTGTTCTACTCAGATCTTAGCAATATCCATTCATTGATTTAACAAGTATTTATTTGCTCACCTACTGAACCAGGCACTAGGCTAAGCATATTTTAGATTTTAAATGCCCTCAATCTCCTTTCCAAATCTTCAAAGATTCCTTGATTCTAGTCCCTGAACTTTATTGTTAAAAATAAAAAATATTTCCTTTTCTAAAAGGAACAGCACAGGGGAAATAGCTGCTAGTGATAGCAAAGTTGTAGCTACAGAGTCCTAGAGGAGGGAATGGGAGCTGCAGGCAAGCCACTGCCTTTGCCTTTCCAGTTGCATGGTCAGCTCCCCAATCAGGAAACATTCTTTTTCCCTGAAGTGATGCCCAGTGCATTTTAAAGATCTGTCTCTGCAGAAATTTATCTTCTCTGGCTTCCTTTTCAAGAACAGCTGCAAATCACAATCTTTCCTAATGAGTGACTGTGGCTGGAGAGTGTAGATTGGAGAGAAATGCACAGACCAGAAAAGAAAATGTATGCAAACAGAGAAAAATATCTAGTGACACACAGCCAGAATGATTTTTGCTTTATACTGTGATGGGATTTAAATTTGAAAAGAAAAATAAATTGAGATTCCCATCCATGAAATAGCACTCCTGCACCAAATCTTGGGATTTGGTGGATGGAGAGGCAGGGGTGGGGAGAATCTGATTCCTTGAGGCAGCCGCACTGTCAGGAAGGGCCTAACTCGGATGGTAGGAGGCTTGGGGCAGAGGCCAAAGCTGAGAGGCAGGACTGCTTACAGCACTCGGTGCCCTTGACAGGGTCGGGGAGGCTGGTACACAGGCCTGGGGTGTGCGGCACGGCGACCCTCCACCTGGAACCTGTGCTGTCACACGCGGTGTACTCATAGTGGTACTCAGACTGCAGGGGAGAGAAGGGGCAAAGTACGTGTTAGCATTTGTCAGACATTAACAGCTTCCCACCTGCTTCCTTGGAGAAGGAAATGGCAACCCACTCCAGTATTCTTGCTTGGAGAATCTCACGGACTGAGGAGCCTGGTGGGCTGCAGTCCATGGGGTCACAAAGAGTCGGACACGACTGAGTGACTTTACTTACTTACCTGCTTCCTGCCCAGCAAGAAAGCTACTGACACTCACCATCTCTGTAATGGGTCCTGGGCCCCAGGGGAGGGGGTTGCAACAGGGAGGGGCAAGGCATTGTGGAGCTGAAATGATCCTTATCCAGAACAGACAGGACCTATATGGCCATTTGGATCATTCCTCTCCACCGGCCATGGTCTAGTCCCTAGAACTGTGCCCCACCAACCCCGCTTTTTCATGTCTCTCTGCTGCTGTGTATAAATAATGTCCTATTAGGCCAGAGCAATGTGAGAAGGTGACTAAAGAACAGGCTAGAAACAGGTGGATTTTTCCTTGTCCCAAACTGCAGAATTTACAAACAGGGACCAGCCCATGGTCCCTGAAAAATTACAAAGGATTGTCACAAAAGCTGTATTTCTGTTTCCCCTGATTTCCCTGCATTCTTCATGCTCTCTTTTGCCCTGAAAAAACTATGAATCCTGCCTCGAATTTTATGAAAACATCATATTTAGCCCAGGCAGGTGATGGGGTCTCATCACATCAGCCTGCTGCTGCTGCTGCTGCTAAGTCGCTTTAGTTGTGTCCAGCTCTGTGCGACCCCATAGACGGCAGCCCACCAGGCTCCGCCGTCCCTGGGATTCTCCAGGCAAGAACACTGGAGTGGGTTGCCATTTCCTTCTCCAATGCAGGAAAGTGAAAAAAGTGAAGTCGCTCAGTCGTGTCTGACTCTTCGTGACCCCATGGGCTATATTCATACCTAATTTCTCTGTGCAGTGAAAACTCATAGTTCACCTGATCTAAGAATAAACTGAATAACAACAACAAAACAGCCAAATCAGGCATGTTAAATAAAACAAGAAGCACCGCAACAATAATCACAGAAAGCACTATTTGGGAAAAAGAAAGCACAATAGCTGTGGCAAATACTCAAAACATTTCTTACTCTTTTAAATCTTGTCACAAACAACAGGCCACAGAATTAATGTGATTTTGGCTTTGACAAGCATTTCACAATCCTCACTTAACCAAAAACTATATTCAAGCCCTAAAGTACTTTGTATTACTGTATCCATAAGAAAAACAGAATTAATGTCCCCCTTCTACCCATATGGAAGGATGACTGCACATAAATGCAATGTAGGGAGTGGAGCTGGGGCTAAAACTGAGACAGTTTGAAGTGGGCCAACCTAAGAATTCATCAGAATCAAAAGGAGAAATCTGTACTTTGGGGAAGGGGTAAATAGACTGCATTTCATTTCTTCTAAGATGCATATTTCTTTCACATTTTAACACCTATGATATCAAGTTGTGGCTTATACCCAACACAATAAGGAAGCACTGTGTCATGTTTTAATTGATGGGGTTTTCCTTTCTTTTTGGTACATAAAAACTGGCATGCCTTACAAGCTGTGTTACTTCAGACTTGTGGATATGTGGTAAACATTGCATTTGATCTGTACTTTAAGAAACTTAGGGTAACAAGAGAAAAATTTTAGAGCCCATTTCTATTGTCTTCTATTATAAATATTTACCAAATATCTACTGTCTGCCCAGCACTTAGAGGTACTAGAGGTTGTGCCCAGCATGGTTCAGGACAGCAAAGTGTAAACCGGGCATTTTTATCCAGAAGAAGAAGATGCAAAGGAGGAGGAGGAGCTGGGGGAATTGTGAGTCTAATTTAGGATAAGAAGCTTTGACTTTAGATTAGATGTCAGTGTCATCTAGGAAAGAAAGAACACCTGGGTGGGAATTCTTTTTGCCCTTGGGCTACCATCACTCTGAGTCTCTTTTTTAATTCCACTCTTTTCTTTATCCCAGAGGACTCTGAGGATGAATAAGGAAACTACATATTTTCAATTTCGGGTCTAAAAATGATATTCTCCAAAGGATTTTGCTGCAAGAAAGAGGGGTGAGATCCACAGTATGTAAATTACATAGAACCGAGTGAACCAGGCAGAAAAGATTCGATGTTCTGCCTGTGAACGTAATTATGCCTGTCATTTGCATAGTGCTTTTACACCATTTCATTTGATCTTCAAGCTCCCCAGAAGGCAAGCAGAGCAGGGGGTGTTTCCTCCATTGCACAGATGACAAAACACTCCCCATGGGGTGAAATGTCTTGTCCAAGGTCACACAGAGCTAGAACCCAGGCCTTCCTACCAGGAATCTTTCACTCTCGGGGTCTCATCAAACACAATCTCGCGCTGGGCCAAATTTAACAGCCAAATCTAAAAATTAAATAAGACAGTATTGGTTGTCTGCCAGCAGCCAGGCTCTCTTCTGAGGCCTAATAATTAGTGTTAAAACATCAAGTCTGTTCGAGCAGATCATTTCAGTCACCCTGACTGCATTTGGCCTGTTGGAGACTCGAGAGCCATGTCTGCCTCTGCATCGTCTTTCATTTGGTGTCCCTTGTGTCCCACTTGGGCGGGAGGTTTGCTGGGAAAATAGTGGTTCTGGGCCTTAGAAAATTTCCCTTCAATATGTGCTAATTTACTTCATGTCCCTTGGGGATATTCACCCATCCAACGCAGGTGGCTCTGCTGCAGCTGTTTCAGATCTGAGCTACAGTTGATCTCACCATCCAAGACGTCGGCTTAGACAGAGATATAATTGGCAGGACTTAAAACATAGACTTTAATCTTTCTTTTTTTAATTTGGCTTTTTAGAAAAAAATCATTTAAAAATTTTAAATTTTATTTTATATTTGGCAGCACTGCACAGCATGTGGGATCTTAGTTCCTCGACCAGGGAGCAAATCCACGCTCCCTGCGGTGGAAACACTGAGTCTTAACCTGTGAACCTGTGGACCACTAGGGAGTTCCCCGGAGACACTCAAATAGATCTCATTTGTACATCCAGCATATAATTCTTTGCTCTCCCCAGACACAATGACATGACATGTCCCCAAGTCATAACTTCAAATGGGACACAGGAGGAACATATGACCTAGCTGCCTAGAAGTAACCTTTGCCAAAGCAGAGCTGAAAAGTCAGAGATGGCCAGCTACCACTGTCTGAGGGACAAGCTGTAGGTGATTAGGGGGTAGCAAAGTCTAGTGTTTCACTGGCCTTCTTTCTGACAGGGAATTTCTCCATCCGGACTGGCTGAGGACACTGGCAACAGCTGGCCCAGATTAACTGGAGAATCCAAGGACTGCTCCCCAAACAGCCCTCCAGGGGTTTTAACATCGGGGGTACAGCCCAGGCTGTACCTGGGGCCATGAGAGCTCAGTGAGCTGCTAAAACAAGCAGTCAGAGAGACTAAGAACAAATGGCTTAGCTGGACATTCGACGCTCTGGGCTTCAGTCTTCTCATTTGTAAAATGAGGAAGTTGGACTTAAGTGATTTCAAACTTCTAAGATTCCTTCCAGTTCCAATACCTTATTATTCAACAGTTGCTATATGCATGAAAATCTGTTTTTCTTTCCATCTTTCCCCCTCTTCCTTCAAAATGGCACGTCTCAGTTTTTAAAGTAATTATCAAAGTAAGAAATGTTAATTGTAGAAACTATGAAAATACAGGCTAGAATTAAAAAGAAATTAAAATCTTCTGTAAGCCTACCAAGCAGAGATCAATACTTCTAATATTTTATTACATTTCTTTATGGATTTTTAAAATATGTGCATATGCATTTATTGGGGCTTCCCAGGTGGAGCTAGTGGTAAAGAAACCGCCTGCCAGTGCGGGTAGATGTAACAGACACGGGTTCAATCCCTGGGTCAGGAAGATCCCCTGGAGAAGAAAATGGCAGCCCACTCCAGTATTCTTGCCTGGAGAATCCCATGGACTGACAGTCTGGTAGGCTACACTCTGTGGGGTCCAAGAGTTGGGCATGACTGAGCAATTAAACCACCATAGCTGAAATCATACAATATATGCATGTACTGATTTGTCTGCTTTTGGCTGTGCCGAGTCTTCGTTGCTTTGCATAGGCTTTCTCCAGTTGTGGCGAGCAGGGACTACTCTTCATTGCGGCATGAGGGTTTCTCTTGCTGTGGCACACAGGCTTGAGGACCTGTAGGCTTCAGTAGTTGCTGCACACAGGTTAGTTGCTCTACAGCATATGGAATCTTCCCAGAACAAGGACTGAACCTGTATGCCCTGCACTGACAGGCAGATTCTTATCCACTGAGCCACCAGGGAAGTCCATGCATATGCATTTTAAGACAAAATGAAGATCCCATGATATGTAGCTTCTTCTTCTGACTTTTTTTTTTTATATTTTAGGTCATGAGCATGCTCCTGTGTCTTTAAGGTTGCACCACAGTTGCTCTACACACATTCTCCACACATTCTCCTGTTGTGGGTCATTGAGTTTTGTCCAATTTTTCCTTACTTTAGATAGCACTACAATGAAGCTTTATGTGTATCTTTGATTATTTCCTTTGGAGAGATTCCCAGAAGTGGAATTACTAGGGTAAAGAGTATGAGTTTCTTGGAGGTTCTTGACCAGGGAGGGAGATTTCTAAGTCTTTTTTAATTTCTTCACTTCTTATTATAATAAAATTCAAATGTATATTTTAAAAAGACAGAATATGATGACCCCCAGGTACCTATCACCAGCTTCTATACTTATAGTTTCTGCCATTCCTGCTTATTTACTTTCACCCACTCTTCCCCACTGAATGTTGTTGTTAGTTTTTCTAGGTTTATTTATTTTTAGGGAAGAATTATATACATTGAAGTGCACAAATCTTGTTCAGTTTGGATAAATGGATCCACTTGAGCGAAGCAATGACAAGCTAAGAATCACTGCCCAGAGACTGCTGGCCAGAAAGGAAACCACTCAGCCACTGCCCCTGCCCTACTCCCCAACCCCCTCACCGCCCAGAGACAGACAGAGCCAAGTGGAGTCTCAGATTCTGGGTCTTAAGGTCACTGAGCCAGTGCTACACAAAGTCACAGCCACCAAGGAAGCGGGGGATCAACATGACTTGAGTTTGTCTTGGCTGGGACAGGGCCTGAGTCAAGAAACAGGTTCTTAAGTAAACCTGGATTCTGACTAGGGCCTTGGGGTCTGGAAGAGGCCCCTCCCATTCTCCCTCCAGCTGCAGGTTCAGCCCCTTCTCTTCTCAGCATCCCTGAAAGGCAGACACTTTGGGAGAGAATGTCAAGATGGGGGCTGGGTGCCCCAGGCAAACACCTGAGCTGGTACAGTGGGGTCAATAGGTATTTGTTGATACAGTGCAAATGCCTCTTTGCTGAGGAAGCATGTGATGCGGACAGGAGCAGATCCCATTAAACAATCCTGACTGCCAAGGAGAGACCAGCCCTTCCCTGGAAGGGAGGAGTGAGCTCTGCTTAGCACAGCACAAGGAGATCATGGTGAAATGTCAGAATCAAATATCAGTGCCCCCAAAGAGACTTTCTCTGTGGCCCAGCCCCAGCTGAATGCCTTCCAGAACTGTTTGTTCTTTCTGCTCTGGAGTGCTCTCATTCAGGTTCTGGGTGGAAGGTCTGCTAACACTCAGGGACTCAGCGACCTTGACCTCATAGGACCTTTTCTATTGTTCTCTGTCAGACTGGAGAGACTCCCTCTTTGCTCCTTTCTCTCCCTCCTTCCCACCCTCTTAAGACTGCTGGTCAGTAGCAGTGTCTTCTGGGTCCTAAAGTGTGAAAGTGATAGTCGTTCAGTTGTGTCTGACTCTTTGAGACCCCATGGACTGTAGCCTCTGTCCATGGAATTCTTCAGGCAAGAATACTGGAGTGGGTAGCCATTCCCTTCTCCAGGGAATTGAACTTGGGTCTCCCTGGGTCTCCTGCATTGTGAGCAAATTCTTTACCTTCTGAACCACCAAGAAAGCCCTGGATCCTAAAAAGGAAATGAAAGTGTTAGTCGCTCAGTCATGTCTGACTCTTTTCAACCACATGGACTCTACTGTAGCCCACCAGGCTCCTCTGTCCATGGATCCACTTTGGAGTGGGTTGCCATTTCCTTCTCCAGGGGCTCTTCCCAACCCAAAGATCGAATCTGGGTCTTCCACACCACAGGCAGATTCTTTACCATCTGAACCTAAAGGTCTAGACATATCCAGCCCTCGACCTCTGGTGGCTAAATCTGTCTAATCATCACAACCACCTGAAGATTATGTTAAAAATACAGATTCCTAAAAAAACAAAAACAAACAAAAAAAGATTCCTGGGCTCTGCTCTAAAGATTCTGATTCTCCACTAAATCCTTTTCTCCTTTCATCTCACTTTCCTATAGAGACTTAAAAAATTATCTCATCAGGAAGCAAATCATATAAATACATCTCATACAAGATGGGGGAGGTCCCTTAATCTAGGATCCTGGACCATTTTCCCTATACAACCAGATCCAGAATTTTAAACTTATGCATTTTTCTGGACATAGTTTTCATCAGATCCTCTAAGGAGTCTGTTATTCATCCTGGCACACACAGGAAAAATCATTAAAATCTGTAATAATGCATTCATAGCTTCTCAGTTCAGTTCAGTCGCGCAGTCGTGTCCGACTCTTTGCGACCCCATGAATCGCAGCACGCCAGGCCTCCCTGTCCATCACCAACTCCCAGAGTTCACTCAGACTCACGTCCATTGAGTCTGTGATGCCACCCAGCCATCTCATCCTCGGTCGTCCCTTTTCCTCCTGCCCCCAATCCCTCCCAGCATCAGGGTCTTTTCCAATGAGTCAACTCTTCGCATAAGGTGCCCAAAGTACTGGAGCTTCAGTTTGAGCATCATTCCTTCCAAAGAAATCCCAGGGTTGATCTCCTTCAGAATGGACTGGTTGGATCTCCTTGCAGTCCAAGGGACTCTCAAGAGTCTTCTCCAACACCACAGTAGCTTCTAAATGGCTTAATATTTTACCCCCAAAACAAACTGTTCACTTTTTAAATACCTTAACCCAGGGACTTTCAAATTCTGCTCCAGAATCTAGTGGTGTAGAGAGCCAGCCCCTTCAGAAGTGAGTGAGGATTCTTCACTTTAAGAGAACAAAGTTTTATTTAAAATCTCTTTTATATGTTTATTCTTCTCAGTTAAGTTTTTTAAGTTAGACTGTCAATTTTTATTAAAAGAAATTCTGCTAGAATTTTGAGCAGAATTGCACTGAACCTATAGGTAAATTTTGGGAGGTTTGATATCTTAACAATATTGAGTTTTCCAGACCATGAACACAGTAGATCTCTTCATTTCTTTAATTTTTCTCAGCAGTATTTTGTAGTTTTCCATTTATTGATCTTGCAACTATTTTGTTAAATTTATTCCTAAGGAATTTAAGCTTTTGTTTAAATTAAAATTTCCACATCCCAAAAAGTTTTACACCAGTCTTTACTTGAAACAGCAAATCCCTAAAGGTGAAATTGCATGCATGAAGCAGAGTTCCACTGAGTTAAGGCTGCATTTCGGTCTTCCTTTAATCACCTCATGCAGTCAGTGGTTTCCTCTTACCTACAAGCAATACCCTCTCTCTCCCAGAGCAGGCACCAGCTGACAGACCCCAAGCAGGCTGACCCCTGCCACTGTCCTCAATCCATGTGCTGTTGCCTAGCAACATAATGCCAAGAGCCCCAGGACTCCCAGGAGTATGGGGGAGCCCTGGCCTTATGCTGCCCCCTTCTTTCAGCACTTTCTATTCAATTCTGGATTTATAGAGTCCACTTTGTCAAAACAGCAGAGATGGTGCTTGATCTCTCCAATTCGACCTGCCTTGCTGGTTTGGCCATGGACACATCACAGAAAGCATACACGGGGTCTCTCCACCCAGCTGGGGCACTTTGTGACACCATGCTCTGGGCCAGACAGGCCCCTGACCTCACCATCTAACCTGTCTGTTACTAAGCTGCTTGTCTACTTTGGGCACAGCCTTTGTCTGGAGCTCTTGGGAGACAGGACTGGTATGGTGCTAACAGCTGCCACAGGTATGAGCACCCACACACCAGGCTCTGGGCCGAGCACTTTACACGCATCTTCCTTTTAGTCCCCACAAGCCCCCCAGTACTACCCCTACTGCCTCGACCTCCCTGTTCACAATTGTACTTCAGTCCCACTGATCCTCAAAGCCTGAATGACTTGTTCTTTCCATAGTACATATCACCTTCAAACACACGTTATAACTTATAGTTATTCATTATGTTCATTGTCATTTCTGCCCCTGCCCTCACTCCAGATCAGATGTAAGCTCCGGAAGAACAGGGATCTCTGTTTTTGTTTACTGATGTAGCCCAAGAGCCCAGAAGAGTTCCTGATACTTAGTAGCTACCAATAAGTATTCACTGAGCGATTGAATTGAGGGCAAAAAGCATGCCTTGAGAGCAGTCTTGGAGGTATGCATGCACTCAAGATCACAATCAAAAGATCTAGATTCTCTTCTTGCCACCCCACACTAAACAACTGTGACTAGTTATTAAGTCTCCACATACCACAGGTCCCTCCCCCACAGAACAGGGATGCCAACACTCTGCTAAGATGACTAACAGAATCCCCCTAAACTGAGTATCATCAAACTGTCAAGACAACTAGGAGATCAGGTTCAGGAACACTTTTTGTAAACTGGTTAAAAAAGAAGCAGCAGCCAGCTACTGCTCTGACCTAGCTTGGAGGGGGCATATGGAAGTGGCACCCAGGCCCTCCTCTGCTCTTTCTGGCAACAGGTCAGGGAGAAAGGAGTCAGGTCACATTTCTAGTTAACAGCTATGTGACAGCAGCAGTTAGATTCTCCTCTGTTCTGCTGATGTTTACCACCTGCCCTGACTCACCCTCTTCTCTGATCCCAATGTACTCATACATATGAAACAACATCTGTCCTTTTTCCACTTTTTCTCCACAGAAACTCCCCCGAAGCTAATCTCCAAGAGAAAGGCTGGCCGTTGACATTTATGACACTTAGTAACTGGCCAGTCCATCAGCTGCAGCAGGCTTTTCATATAGCTGGTCAATATCCCTAGGATTGAAATGGCTTTGTAGCCAGGAAACAAAATGTCCCTTTATAAATTCTAACCCCTTTCTGGTAAGTGAGAGTTTGGTACACACATCTGTCTACAAAGTAGGGCTTTATGAGATTGTATTTTCAAATATATGCCTTTCTTGGTTTTTAATGAGGTCAAAATGTTCCATTAAATGTTTTCACCTGAGCTTTTAATCACACATGAAAAAATCAGGTCAACTAGGTCCTGGCCTATGCAAAACTCTCCAAGGACAGCTCGGTGTTGGGATGTGCTAGCTGGTTATGACGGAGAGCTTGAACCTGGAGGACAGACCTCTAGCCTAAAGAACAAGGCCAACAGACAAGGCTTCTGTAACTCCAGTGGAAGAAAGATATGTGAGCAACAGCACAATCTCCTAGTACACTGTTTCTCAAACTCTTACTCATTAGCCATTAGTCATCATCTTCCTTATCCCCAGCCCCTGGTAACCACAAATCTACTCTCTATCTTTATGGATTTACCTATTCTGGACATTTCCTACAAATGGAATCATACAATATGTGGCCTTTTCTCTCTGGCTTCTTCTACTTAGCATAATGTTTCCAAAATTCATCCATGTTGTAGGATGTATCAGTACTTAATATTATGGTTCAATAATGTTCCATTATGTGGATATGCCACATTTTATTTATCTATTCATCAGTTGATGAATATTTGTATTGTTTCTACTTTTGGTGGCTAGATGGTAAAGAATCTGCCTGCAATGCAGGAGATGTGGGCAGAGTGAGTTCAATCCCTGGGTCAGGAAGATATCCTGGCAAAAGTAGACGGTAGCCGACTCCAGCATTCCTGCCTAGAAAATCCCAATCCATGAGGTTGCAAAAGAACTGGACACAACTGGGCAACTTAACGACGACAATGCTGTTAGGAATATTCATGAATAAGTTTTTGTGTGAACGTATGTTTTCAATCACTTGGGAACATACTTAGCAGTGGAGTTGCTGGGTCAAATGGTAACTCTATGCCTAACTTTTTGATGAATTACCAAACTGTCTTCCACAGTGGTTGCATCATTTAATAGTCCCCCTAGAAATGTATGACGAAGAAAGTGATGGCACCCCACTCCAGTACTCTTGCCTGGAAAATCCCAAGGGCAGAGGAGTCTGGTAGGCTGCAGTCCATGGGGTCACTGCGAGTCAGACACAACTGAGCAACTTCCCTTTCACTTTTCACTTTCATGCATTGGAGAAGGAAATGGCAACCCACTCCAGTGTTCCTGCCTGGAGAATCCCAGGGACGGGGGAGCCTGGTGGGCTGCCTGTCTCTGGGGTCGCACAGAGTCGGGCATGACTGAAGTGACTTAGCAGCAGCAGCAGCAGCAGTGTATGAAGGTTCATAGCCACACCAGTGGCACTGTGGCCACACCAGAAGCCTCACGGCCACATCAGTGGCTCACTTTCTCTTTTAGGTGGATCCCCCACTACCGCCTGACAACCCTGTTTCCATCTGGACCACATCCAGCTGTGTGCTAGAGTTCGTCCGAGCTCACAAGAACTGACTAGGCTCATCTCTTCCCAGCTCCACTCTTCCCAATTCCATGCCCAGTGACGCTGGGAACTTGAAACTGGCTATGATGAGAGTATTCAACCACTGCAGTCAGCAAACACTAAAAAGTAGGACTGCCCTTCCCCTCCCTAGGGAGTCAATTGTTAAATATTTACCAGCACACCACTAACAGCATCCACTTATTCCAAACTCCATAGCTTTCTCTGATTTGCTCTTCAGTTTGTAAATCCACCCTTCTCCTACACATCCTCTACTTCAATTAAAATCCTAGCCTTTTCTAAGGTTCAGTTCAACTCTCTTACATAAAGCTATTTATGTAGTTTCAGTTGCCTTCATGGACTGATGACTCCAAGCCTTTATCTAGAGCTCAGCTCTTACGCTTGAGCTCCCAATCCTTACTTGTAACTGCTTATGCAGGATTCCTCAGGGACATCAGATCCAACTTTTATTTTTGTAATTAATTTATTTATTTTAATTGGAGGCTAATTACTTTACAATATTGTAGTGGTTTTTGCCATACATTGACCTGAATCAGCCATGGGTATACATGTGTTCCCCATCCTGAACCCCCTCCTACCTCCCTCCCCATCCCATCCCTCTGGGTCATCCCAGTGCATCAGTGCTGAGCACCCTGTCTCATGCATCGAACCTGAACTGGCGAGATCCAACTTTTTTTTTCCCAGCTGTTATTTTATTTTATTATTTATTTATTCTTAAAAAATTTTTAATATAAATTTATTTATTTTAATTAGAGATTAATTACTTTACAATATCGTATTGGTTTTGCCATACATCAACATGAATCCACCACAGGTATACACGTGTTCCCCATCCTGAACCCCCCTCCCTCCCCTCTCCCCGTACCATCCCTCTGGGTCATCTCAGTGCACCAGCTCCAAGCATCCAGTATCATGCATCAAACCTGGACTGGTGACTTGTTTCACATATGATATTATACATGTTTCAATGCCATTCTCCCAAATCATCCCACCCTCTCCCTCTCCCACAGAGTCCAAAAGACTGTTCTATATATCTGTGTCTCTTTTGCTGTCTCGCATACAGGGTTATCGTTACCATCTTTCTAAATTCCGTATACATGCGTTAGTATATGGTATTGGTGTTTTTCTTTCTGGCTTACTTCACTCTGTATAATCGGCTCCAGTTTCATCCACCTCATTAGAACTGATTCAAATCTATTCTTTTTAATGGCTGAGTAATACTCCATTGTGTATATGTACCACAGCTTTCTTATCCATTCATCGCTGATGGACATCTAGGTTGCTTCCATGTCTTGGCTATTATAAACAGTGCTGTGATGAACATTGGGGTACACGTGTCTCTTTCAATTCTGGTTTCCTCGGTGTGTATGCCCAGCAGTGGGATTGCTGGGTCATAGAGATCCAACTTTTAAAAACAGTTCTCAGACGCTCTCCCCACTGCTGTTCTGTATCTAACTGAATTATACTATCATCTGCTTCGTGGTGGCAATACTGATCTTCAGCATTTTGTTGTTGTTGTTTTTTAAATTAACTTTTATTGGAGTATAGTTGATTTACAGTTATGTTTCTTCCGTACAGCAAATGAATCAGTTATATACATCTACTCTTTTTTAGATTCTTTTCCCATGTAGATCATTACAGAGTACTGAGTAGAACTCCCTGTGCTATAGAGTGCTTATTCATTACCTGTTTTATGTATGGTAGTGTGTATATATCAGTCCCAATCTCCCAATTTATCCCTCTCCCCTTTCCCCTCGGTAACCATACATTTGTTTTCTACATCTGTGACTCCATGTCTCTTTGTAAATATGTCTATCTGTACCTTAGGTCCCACGTACAAGCAATATCATATGATGCTTGTCTTTCTCTGTCTGACTTGCTTCATTCAGTGTGACAAACTCTAGGTCCATCCATGTTGCTGCAAATGGCATCATTTTGTTTCTTTTTATCACTGTGTAATATTTCATAGTATGTTTATGTACCACATCTTTATCCATTCCTCTGTCAATGGGCATTTAGGTTGATTCCATGTTCTGGCTATTGTAAACTGCTGCCATGAACATTGGAGTGAGTGTATCTTTTCAAATTATGATTTTCTCCAGATATACACCAAGGAGTGGGATTGCTGGATCATTAGGAAGCTCTATTTTTAGTTTCTTAAGGAACCACTATACTGTTCTCCATAGTCACTGTACCAATTTACATTCCCACCAACAATGCAGGAGGGTTCTCTTTTTTTCCACACTCTCCCCAGCATTTATTGTTTGTAGATTTTTTGATGATGCCATTCTGACCGGTATGGGGTGACATCTCATTGCTGTTATGATTTGCATTTCTCTAATGATTAGTGATGCTGGGCATCTCTTCATGTGCTTGTTGGCCATCTGTATATCTTCTTTGGAGAAATGTCTATTTAGAAATGCCATTTTTTTGATTGGGTTGTTTGATATTGATTGGGGTTTTTTTAATATTGAGCTGCATAAACTGTTGTATATTTTAAAGATTAATCCTAGGTTGGTAAGTTCATTTGCAAATATTTTCTCCCATTCTATGTGTTGTCTTTTCATCTTGTTTATGGTTTCCTTTGCTGTGAAAAATCTTTTTAGCTTAATTAGCTCCCATTTGTTTATTTTTGTTATTTTTAATACTCTAGGAGTTGGGTCAAAAAAGATCTTGCTGCTATTTATGTCAGAGAGTGTTCTGCCTATGTTTTCCTCTAAGAGTTTCAGAATGTCCAGTCTTACATTTAGATCTTTAATCTATTTTGAGTTTATTTTTGTGTATGATGTTAGAAAATGTCCTAATTTGATTCTTTTGAGTGTAGCTGTCCAGTTTTCCTGGCACTACCTATTGAAGAGATTGTCTTTTATCCATTGTATATTCTTGCCTCCTTTGTCACAGATTAGGTGACTATAGGTGCATAGGTTTATTTCTGGACTCTTCAGGATTTTTTGAATAACACTTCTCTTCATTCATTTTATCTAGCTAACAACTTAGATTGATAAGTAATGTTTATATTTTTATAAATATACATTTTACCTGATGTGTTATAGAAAGTATACTGCTTAAGTTCAACTGCTTAAATATTTAGTTTTGCTCATTTCCTTAAAATATTTGAACAAATATTTCTTTAAAAAATAAAATACCCGTCTTGGCATGATCCTTTTGCTCTGATATTGACACTGTTACATTCAGCATCTCTTCAAGCCAGGAACCATGTCCTTGACACCTTTTTCTCTCAGGTCCTGTGTATACTCACTGACACCCTATCTATTTTCTGCCTCCAAAATATCTCTTGAATCAGTTCCCTGTCTCCACCCACCCAAGACATTCAGGGAAGTGAACGTCTTGCCTAGAGGAGCCTCCTCACTGCTCTCCCAGGCTTTGCTCCCTCCTCTTCTTCAAGCCACCATCTAGACTACAGCCAGAGTGACCCATCTGAAACGCAAATCAGATTGAATCACTGCCCTGGTGTTGCCCTCAGAGTTGGCACCAGACTCTTTGCCAGGTTTACAAGGGCCTTCACTTCCAGGCCCCTGCTTACTTCTCCAACCATCTCTCTCCTTATACTGCCATAACACTTTGCAATGGAGCCTTCTTTACCTGAAAGTAATTCAATTAAAAATATTCACTAAGAATATGGTGAAGGGATACAAATATCATCAAGGCAGTCCTGGCATTTACAGGGACCGCTGCATCCAGCTGAGTGAGTTGTGCACTGCACAATCCCAGGGAATGCTATTCACATGATAGTCTGCTAAGGTCCTAGAGTATAAAATACATACAACAACGTAAGAATACTGTAAATATATACAGACATATAGTATCAGGGAGAAAGCGACGGCCTAGCCTAGCACACTACATGCTTTCAGAATCTAAAAAATAAGTGCTTTCTTTTTACCTCCAATCCATGTCTATAATCTGGTTTATAATATTTGGCATTCAGTCCCAATCTGAATAATTAAAATGAAAGGAACCCCATCATAACTTGCATGTGATACTCTGATTTTGTGACCAGCATGTGCCATGAGCCTTCTCCTGCTTCTGATTTTATTCTCTTAGACTCAGATTTGCCATTGTGTCCTCTGTGTGCCCCCATGCTACAGGCTACCCCAAGACTGCAAATTCACTTCAGCAGCAAGTCTGAAGGGAGCAGGGATCACTTCCTGGCAGGAGAACTAGGTGGTGGGAGTCAGCGGGGCAAGGGACATTTACTCTTTATTCTGTATCCCTTTCTAACTTTTTGAGTGGACTACCATGTGGATGAATTACCTGCTCAAAAAATTAAATCCAGTTTTTTGTTGGTTTGTTTGTTTTTACGTTAAGGCTCCCTTTGAGAGATGTTGGGTTTTTTGTTGTTTTGGTTTTTGACAGAATTCTTAGAATGGAGATGTAGGGAGGACTTGGCAGGGGAGGCTGAGGCCACATTTTACCACCTGGGCAGGAGCTGACGCTGTCATTGTGTTTCTCGGATGACTCTGACCCATGGGGAAATATTCTTTAGAGGTAGGAAATCAGGAAGTCTTAGCCTGCAGGTGGAGGGAGGGTGACAGAAGCAGTTTCTCTTATTATGTTTGACGCGTTTGGTGTGTCTCACCCAAGGGTCTTAGCAGCTATGGGCACTGTGAGTGCTAAGAACCAGAGAGGCTGGTGAAGTCTTAAAATTAAGCACTGGGCCACAAGGGAAGCCCTTGGGCAGGTGGTTTTAGGAAAGACTCCCAGCAGTTGACCAAGTTTCTGCACCCACAGACTTCAGTCCCTGTCACATTAAGCTGGAATCAAGTCACCCCAGGCCTCCGTTAACTTCACCTTCATTCTAGAAATAACTGAGAAATCAGAAAAGTCTGTTCACATGTGAAGGAAGAGAATGCAGATCCTTCTTGGGTGTCCTTAAGAGCTTTTGAATTGCTCACCATGTGGCTGTATTACCTGTTCAGGAAAATAAATTTAAAAAAATTTTTTTAACATACCACCTTGCCATTGTCACTTACTCCTTCAGAGTGGCCTGGGTTTATAATTGATCCGCAAGTAAAAGAGTCAGAAGAGAGCATTGCGCTGTCTCCTCTGATCCCACAGAATGCCCTGCCTCACCTTCTTCACCCCACCCCTCCCTCCAGACCAGGAAGCACCCTTTCCGAGGCCTTCAGGAAACGATCTCGATCCCTCTAAAAGGTGAGACCTCCACTCTTCATACCCCTTATGGGGCAATGAGCATCAGTTGCCATGTTCTGTTGTTACTTCTCAGTTCTCCAGCCCCAGTTGGATGGTAAATTCTCTGACTCATTTCTGTATGACAATCCCTAAATAACTGTGTTTTGCCTGGAACAGACACTCCACAGGTATTTTGGAAATGTCATATTGTTGTAAATTGAAGTGAAGTCTGCAAATCCAAACTCCAAGCTGGTGGGGACATCTCTGATTGACCTGAGAGATGGTTAGAGCAGTTGGTCAACAGAGATTCAAAAGATCTAGAGGCAGAGGTATGTACTCTTCAAATTATTTAGCAATATGGGAGCTTCCCTGGTGGTGCAGAGGTTAAAGCATCTGCCTGCAATGTGGGAGACCTGGGTTCGATCCCTGGGTTGGGAAGATCCCCTGGAGAAGGAAATAGCAAACCACTGCAGTATTCTTGCCTGGAGAATCCCATGGACGGAGGAGCTTGGTGGGCTATAGAGTCCACGGGTTGCAAAGAGTCGGACATGACTTCACTTTTACTTTCACTTTCACATATCTATATGAAAATCATTATTTTATTTTATTTAGTTTAAAATCTTTTCATTATTAGCATGTGTATTTAAAAATTCAAATAAGGGGCTTCTCTGGTGGTCCAGTGGTTAATAATCGGACTTCCAATGCAGGGGACTCAGGTTCACTGCCTTGTCAGGGAACTAAGATTCCCACATGCCTCAGGATGGTTCAGCCCACACGCCACAACTAGGGAAAACCTGTGCGTGGCAACAAAGATCCTGTGTGCCAAAGAAGATCCAGTATGCTGAAACTAAGATCTGATGCATCCCATAAATAAACATTTTTTTAAAAAAATAAGAATTCAAGTAAAGATGTGTGGAATAAAAAGTAAACATTCTCCTTCACCTTTTCTCACTGCACCCACGAAAGATGCCGTTTGTCCTTCACGGGACCTGTGTCAGTCTGCTGGGGCTAGTGTAACAAGGCGCCCCTAGTGGTGTGGCTGAAACCACAGAAATCCATTCTTTCACAGTTCTAGAGGCTAGAAGCCGGAAATCAAGGTTGTCAGTAGGGTTGATTCCTTCCAAGCTGTGAGGAGAACCTGTTCTAAGCCTCTCCCGCCAGCAGCCCTCGGAGTTCTTCGGTTCCTGGCAGCATAACCCCAGTCTTCATACAGTATTCTCCTGTGTGTGTCTGAGTCCACATTTCCTCTTTTCATAAGGACATCAGTCATATTGGACTAAGCCCCAACCTAAATGACCTCATCTGAGCTTTATCTGCGAAGACCTTATTTCCAAATAAGTCATATTGTGAAGTGATAAGGCTTCCCTGGTGGCTCAGATGGTAAAGAATCTGCCTGCAATGAAGGAGAGCCGGGTTCGATCCCTGGGTTGGAAAGATTCCCTGGAGGAGGAAATGGCAACCCACTCCAGTATTCTTGCCATGGACAGAGGAGCCTAGCACGCTACAGTCCATGGGGCCACAAAGAGTCCGGGGGTTGCAAAGAGCTCAGACACAACTGAGCAACTAATACTCTCACTTTTCACTTTCAGAGTACTCAGGAGGTGCTCTAAGGTACATATACGGATTTTTGGAGGAAAACAGTGCCCATACTTCAAATTTTCCATCTAGACAAGGAAAAACTCACAGCTCTAGGTTCCATGTTATGAAATTTGAGAAATTTCCCTTTTTGGACAAAAAAAAGTAAAAGCAGAATTATGTTGCCCCTTGCGAGGGATATAAAATTAATGCTTACTATGCTTCTTTCATGGTCCTCAGACTTTGTGAATTACTTTCTTTAATCTCCACAACCACCCAAAATTCCTTGACATCAAAGACTGTCCCATCTGAAGTCATGTCCCCACTGTGCAGCTTAGAATCTGGTGCTGCAGCAGTTGTAAACAAATATTTGTTGAGTCAGTGAACTCTGTGGGGTAGATGTTACTGCTTCCATTTTAAGGATGAAGAGCCCAGTGCAAAGATACTCACGTACATCCCCCAAAGTCACACAGCTGATAAGGAAGCTGAAGGTTTAGACTCAAGCCCAAGCCAGCCTTTCTTCAAAGCTCTTGTCACTTCCATTAAACTTAAGCCAATAGTTCCTAAAGTATGTTTGTAGGATTGGCAGCCCCAGCAGCACCTGGGAACTCTTTTTTTTTTTTGAAAGTCACTCATTTGTGTCTGCCTCCTTGTGATCCCATGGCCTAATAGTCCATGGAATTCTTCAGGCCAGAATACTGGAGTGGGTAGACATTCCCTTCTCCAGGGGATCTTCCCAAACCAAGGATCAAACCCAGGTCTCCTGCATTGCAGGCAGATTGTTTACCAGCTGAGCCACAAGGGAACTTGCTAGAAATGCTAATTCTTAGGCTTTTTCATGGAATCACAACCTCATGGATGGGGCCAGCAACCTGGGTTTTGGCAAGCCCTCCAGGTGACCCATTGCAGTTTGGCAGCCTCTGCACTAAACCGGGAAGTGGCTTAGAGAAGTCAAGAGTGGGTGTGGACTTAGAGATTGACTTGGTCTTTTTTTTTTTTTGAGTCACTGATGCAGTTCCAGGATTTCCAGAAACCTGGCCTTCCACTCCAACCATTGTTATTTTTTGACGCTGAAAAAATTACTTTATGCCACTATTTTTAGAAAGGAAGGAGGAGAGAGAGAAGAATGCCCAGAGGTAAGTATTCAAATCTAAACTCTTTCTTCCAATTTCTTTCCTCTGCTGGAAATGATGAGACATCCTGGGAGAAGTTCAGATGGAAATACCAGGAGAACTCTCAAGTTCATTTCAGCTCTTCCACTCAGAAAAGAGCCCTGACATCTTCTAGAGCATAAAGCTGGTAAGATGCTTTGAAAGCTGTCAAAGGACTTAAAAGTTTGAATGAAGTAATGATGAAGGTGGAATCAACTCAGCTTTGTAGAATTCATCCACACAGTCGTGAAAGAAGAGACCAGAGCAGCAGGTGCAGTTTCTGGCTGAGCAGACATCCATTTCTTATCAGTAAACCAACAGGAGAGGGTCATAAAAGCCAGGTGTTCACTGGGCAGAGTCGGAACTCAGGAACACTTTGCAAGAATGACCTTGTTCTTAAAGAATGGCATTTTTCTTCTTGAGGGGCTTGATGGCAGAAGAAAGTGGCAGCCAGATGGCAATGGGAGGGGAAAGGTCCAGGGCCCTGTGAGGTGAAGGCCTGTGTAATGACCACACCAGGGTTCTGGCGCTGGGCTGTGTTGGAGAAGGTTCGGGGGCTTTGCAGCTAAAGCAAGAGGAGGGAACAGCGCTCCTGCGTCACCAGCTCTGTTCTCCTTTGGGAAAATGTAATTCTATCCACCAAGAAAATGGAAGGTGGGGCTGGAGGGAGGAGAGCTGGAAGAAAGGACAGGATCTAAAGCCGAAGGCTCAACTTCAAGCCTTTTGCCTAAGTTCACTTTCTTGGGTGGCTTCCGCTACAAGGTAGAAAATGAAATGCTCCTTGACGCGCTGCTAAGATTGAGATGAGCATTCCTCTGGCCCCTCCCTTGGTGCCCCCACCCCAGGGCCAGGCATCTGAGAAGCCAAAGGCTCTGTTACACAGTCATTTCCAAAGGCTCCCCTAGGCCAGCCTGGGGCACCACCACTGGGAACAGAGTCCACGTCACCACCTCTTGCTTTGCCAAAGCAGAAATGGCCCAAGTCCAAGAGTGAAATTTGGTGGAAGAAATTAAGCCATTCTCTCTCATTTTCAGGAAGACCTCAGATAATCCTTCTGCTTTTTTAGCAGTCACAGGAGGAAATAGGACAAATCTTCCAACTTCTTTATTTTTAGACCTACTGATAAACAAACTGTCTCATTTTTTCTTCCACTCCGAGCTGTGCCAACTTCTCTAATGGTTAATAGATAGTAATTAAACATCAAGTTCCCTGCTATTTCAATTTGAAACCAAAAGAAATTATTCTAGCTTAAAAGCTAAGATTCTCATTCTCTCTCTCTTCCTGCTCAAGTCAAATCCCCTAATGTGTGCTGTCATTGCAACACGTACCTTTCTTTTGTACCACCTGTAATTTTATCTCTGTGATGATTTCATAAATTTACAATATGTCTAATAAAAATGATTTCTATTTCATATATCCACGCTTTGTGTTGTGCCATGTGCTGTCATGTCTGATTCCTTGTGACCCCACGGACTGTAGCCCACCAGGCTCCTCTGCCCATAGGATTATCCAGGCAAGAATACGGGAGTGGGTTGCCATTTCCTTCTCCAGGGGATCTTCCTGACCCAGGGACTGAACCCAAGTACCCTGCATTCTTTACCTGCA